>JXXB01032885.1:0-15259 GCA_000956275.1 Anopheles koliensis | reverse complement strand
ATAAAATATACTTATGTTTATAATAATTATTTTCAAATGCAGTTCGAGCACCTTTGAACAAATTTAAAATAGTTAGCCACATGTCCAGTCAAGAACAATTTGTTCCGGAGTAGACATCGGCTCCATTCACAATTGATTGCTGAAGCCTACCATAGTTTAGCAATCAATGCTGATATTTATATATTTTAGGGGTTGTTTATCCCAATTAGTCGCTTATGAAACCGGAGGATAAAATACAAATGGACAAGCTTCCGGTAATATCATTTTGTGGGTCATAAACAATGCCTATGTGTTGCAATTCTATTGCACGCATGAACGCTTACGTAGATCAAGGAATACGTGGTTCCGTGGTTGATTGGACACAACCGGTTCAGATATTTCGTTCGCAATCGAGAAAAAACTCATTGGAAAAGACGTTTTTGGTTTTGTAGTTCTGAACTTATTCTATTTGATATGAAATATACTTATATACTAACTTATCAACCGATGTAGACCGGACTAAACCAACCATATCTCCTCTATTTTAAACAAATTCTACGGACGGTCTAAACTAATTTAAACAATTTTTTAGCAACTTTGTTAGATATTTTTTTTAACATAGTGGCACTCTGGGCTTTCTCGTTCGAACATAACATGGGGGTTTCAGCGTTTATTTGTAAAACTATGAATCACTGAAAAAACATGCTAGATTTATTATTAATTATACATTAGTGCACATGTATTAATGGTTCTACTACTTTAGCTTGCAGGTAACGGTAGCAACAGTCCGTCTTACATCTTATTTATTTTTTTATGGAGATCTGGTTCTAAGAAGGGAAGACCTGCACCTATAAACCGCGTGGTTTCCCTTATTCATGCTAATATAAATGTTTGACTAATTTTACATTATAAATAGAGTAGAATCATAGCCAATGGCTATTTCTTCCCTGATTACTCACTAAACGAAAACGACACAAACAGTAATAGTTACTGTCACCATCGACTACCGCATGATCGTCATGAGTTTGCTGTGAGTTGATTCATTCATGTTAGTGAAATGATCCAAGCATTGCTGATAACAGTGTTATGGTTCGCGCACGACCGTCTCTCGGTAGATAGTTGATATTATTCAGCTTTGACGCCAAACACAGCAGGAATGGCACGCTAACCCCACGCTACACGCTCGTACGAAGCGCACCGGTGTGATCATCATTCGGCGCGACTGTTGTGTTTAGTACAGGAGAATATTTTGAACACTCGTGCCAGATGGAATGTAAACAGCGCTTAATGACTGAAATGATCACGCTGTGGCGGATAACAATATTTACTGAAAAACCAGTCCCTTCTCTCCCGTGCTCCCTGCCAGTACTGCAACCGCGAGTTTGTTAGTTCACAGTTATTAACTTTCCTTCTCGCTCTTGCAATACAACTACCAGCCTGAAAGCGGTTGTGTGTGGTACGTTTCGAATGCATGGTTTATGATGGGTTGTGTGAGATTGTTTTACGCAAAAACCCCATACGGCAGCAAACCGTGCTCAAAAAGGTGCAAAAACACGAATCACCCTCATCGGTGCTAGCGGGTGCTGAAAGGCGCTGAACCAGGGAAGGAAACGTACGTTCCGGCCCATCCGTCATTCCGTGTAGCCACGAATCTGCTGGCGAATCCGATATTCGCGCGACGCCAACTTCAAGCAAGTGAAAGGCCTTGGGAAGTGGTCCGCAAGCATGTCTAAGTTCGTCTTCAGCGGTGCAGTGGTGAAGTGTAGCACCGTTAGATTTGATTTGATTTTTCTTCAACTTCATTTCGATGGGGTTGTTGCTCATTCGTTGCTGGCAGGCTCAACCGACATTCGCCCGTTGATCGGCGCGATTCTCCGTTTCACGCAAGCCTCTCGCCCTCACCGGTTCGTCCGATGGATGATTGCAATGAAGAGGAAGGAATTAAGCGCACCACTTTTCACACCTGACGGATTTGCAGCAGCGGCAGCAACAGCAACAGCAGTAGCAACAGCAACAGCTACCTCAATTCGGGCGCGAGTTGTTGGAATATGGTCACATGGTATTGTGTGAGAGAACTGGTGGGCATCCGTGTATTGTGTGTATGAACGACGTGATGTCTTCACTTTTTTGGTTTTAATTATTTTATTTTGGATGAAAGTTCATGTTTCGCACAGACTGTGTGCGTTAGAGTAAACTATACCCTTTGGAGTCGGTAGAGCGACGGAAGCGTTGGAAGGAAACTGCCGTATTTGCTATCAAACTTAATAGGAATTGAAAATTGTCTCCATTAAGTGGTGCACCTAAGTGAGAGGTATTTTAAGCTATGACTGGAGAAAGCTTACCGTAAAAATTAATTGGTTTTATTCCTACAATCGACGACACTACCGTTTTCTTTTGTCGCGTATCACATAGAAATTTGGTATGTATCTCCTACGCGCAGCTAGGTTGAATTGTGTCTGCCTAACTTTTCCCCAAATCATTGCCGTGAAACGGTTTCACTTGGGTCCTTTCCTATGGTATGGCTCAAAGTTTGCTTTCCTCGGTATGATCTAGCCCTCGTCGATCACGTCACCAGCGTTCAATTTGAGGGAAGGGGGATTGAGGAAATAACGTATGTCCCCATTTGCTGGCTGTTCATAAATAATTTTCAATTTGTGCCGGCGTGCTAACACGAGGCACCATTTGGATTGGGTGGCACAAGATTTTATTGATTTTTAAAGATTTTATGTCCAGCGTTGCAACGCGTCGCTCGCGCTGTAACAGTGACGATCTCGGGAAGGGTGGATAATTTCTTTTGCGTTGAATTAACCGATCTAACGACAACCATATGCTGATCATCGTGGTATGTGGCGAAGTGTACGTCTGTGGTTAGCTGGCTTAATTGATATTCCACGTTCAGGGTGACGAGATTATGGTTTGGTGGTGCATGGTGGTGGGTTGAAAGTTACGCGCAGCTAATTTCGTTACCAATTTGGGAAAACATCATGCCGATTCTCGATCAGGCGAGGCGATTAAATATAATAGGATAAGTAGGAATGGTTGATAGTATCCAGCCCAACCAATTCTATTGTTTCTTAAGTAACCGCATCCATACACATAGGAAGCAAACAATGTAACAACCCTCTGAAGGTAAACCCGTTTTTGGTAGTTTCATATAAGCACATTCGAAGGCGATCAGCAAACGATACGATATATTGGTGCTTGCTCCAGATTCTTGTAGCTGTTGTTGGGATGAAAATTTATAAATTTGTTAGCTTCCGGCACTAGCGGCGAGACTGCGGCCAAGCACACGCACGTGATCGGCATAAACCTACCACCCGCCGGCAGAGATTTAATTGGTGAATGTGAATGGTTTTTTTTCGGCGTCCTTCTTTTATTTCCATCATCAATCGCACGGAAGGAGGCCAAGGGGAGAAGGGAGGATGTGCAACCATCTGGAATGATTGCGCTTGCATGATTTACTCCCGGTATACTCCCCGTTCCCGTCGCTGCGAGGGAGAAAACGAGAAACAGGTGGATGGGATGTGAAACTCGACGGACCATACCATGTGCCGGCGCTCGTGGCCGCACTTATAATTTCTGCTTTACTTCGATTCTCTGCCAACACTTGCTGGAACGATTCGATGTGTTAACTCTTCAATGATAAACGTTAATCGCGTTTAGGCTTAACACGAACCAATTTGGGTTTTAAGCTCCCTAGGAAACTACAGGAGTGCTGTAGATTTGGCAGCACTACACACGTTTCATACAGTTTAGATATCGTAAGCAAATCAACATAAACTATTTTTGACGATCCTCTTCGATAATGTTTGTTTAAAGATTTCTAAAATATGTTTTGTAAGGTCGATTTCGGGCGTTTGAGGGTAGCACCAAGTTTGCATTTGTGTTTTGCTTTGCATGACTGATCGTCATCGGTTCACCGGTTGGTTGGTTTTTGGTGGATCATCAACGTCGCTTTGCGTGTCGATCGCGCTCGAATGGAACTAGAGGAAATCACTAGATAGCCATCTAGAAAGTGAGAAAGAAGAGGAGACCACTAGATATATCGTAGGGCGTAGGTTGATAAAACGAGTGAAAGAACCATTACGAAAGAAACAAAAGAGATAAGGAAGCTAAACAACTCGAGGAAAATCCACGTTGATAAAGTGGATAGGGAAATTGTAGCAGAATCAAAGTGCAAGTGTGTGTGTGTGTGAGAGAGAGTGTAGGAGGAAGTGTGTGCGAGAGCAATTTCCATTTTCACGATTTTTGTCCTTTCTCTTTTCCTTTCTCTAGCGGATCGCTAGGTCTAACGTTGGTACAAAACAAATAGGTACTATTTGTTTCACACATTGTGAGCTTGTTTAGAGATTATTTGACATATATGTGCAACATTTTTTTTTGTATAAAAAGCCATATTGTACCTTTTTTTTCTTGACTGTTTCACATTCAATTGTACAAATTGGCAAAAGGTATATGGATTTGTACCTATTTAATTTGGTGTTGTGGATCAACTTGTTTTCTTTAGTACTGTCTCCCTAGAGGTTTACAAATCTCACCCATAGCCTATGGTAGCCAGACAGTTAGTCTTACCGGGGGAAATTAGTCACCAATATGACTTGCAACCAACTACACGATATTAATTATAATAATTTTGCACCAGAAGTTAAACTAACGTAAACACTACGAGATCTTTGATTGTTGCTTTGTAACTTTTTTGTTATTGTAATGTACACGTTTGATACACGTTTGCAAACATCGACATACAATACGCTCTTGATCAAGAGGTCACACAGCTTTGGTGAGGTTTAAAACGATTTAACGAATGGAATGAGCGTTTAATACGATGATGAAAGCATGCATGTGGCCTGCATAACCAGCCCGATCAGAAAATCCCGGAGAAAAGTGTACAATATTTAATAACAAGAAGAAATGGGTAAAAGATCATCATGCACCGTTTACATTTAGTTGAAATGGCGTCCCGACGACTTTGCGTTGGTCGCGATGTTGGCGTTGCCGCCGTTGCGATGCGTTTGTCCGTCGTTTCGTCGAGGTGGAGGCAGGTTGAGCTATTTTTGGCAGCGTAAAAAAACCATTCCAAATACGGCGTTAAGACCTTCACTCGGTTTTACCATCGTCGTCGCCGTCATCGCACCAAACACGGTTCACGAATAACAAAATTCTTCTTCTCCCTGGCCCCGCAGCTCGGTTACATTTTCCGTTTCCCTCGCGATACTATGCTCCGAGGAGGAAGTTCATGCCGAAATTAGTCACTTGTTCCCGTAGCGGGCGGTGGTGTACGAGGAGCGCAGTGGTTCGAGCTTATTGTGGAAATAGGATGCAATGCTGTCAATATAGCTGCCGTGTACGTATGTGTTACAGTACACTTCGACTTCGACGCCTCTTCCCGGTTAGTACGCCTGCTCTGGTGTGTTGGTGTCTGCCGGTAAACCTGTCCGCGATCGCCGCATACCCATGAGCTGATCTGGTCGGTTACTCGTATTGGGTTGCATTCGATCCGCCACGATCAACCCTTGCGATCGTCACGTGTTACGGAACGCTCGGTTGGGCCCGTTTTGGTCGAGCTGATGGGAACCAGATTGCATGAACCGGCCAGATCTCATATTTATTGCACCCGTTGGAATGCATCGTGTTGAGATTTGTTGCGGCTCATATAGAGCACACCCCCATCATCGGGAAAGTATGTTGGATGGTGCTGTTTCTCGAGTGTAGGATGCAGATCCTTGATTCGATCGATTGGTTGAGTGCAAGAGTCAGATTTATCGCTGATTTATCATGCGTAAAGTAGGGAGTGAATGAGTAGCAAATTTGAAATGTTTTGTTGATATTTCAATATTAATGCCGGTACCATCAGTTTACATCAATTGTTTTAGTGGTAACAGCTCCAATTTTTCATTCGACAGTACTGGAATCACAATCCCATTGGGATTATCTCTCCTAAAAAGCCGGTAAAGAAACAGGCGTGACTGCAGTTGTTAGAAGAAGAACTATTAATTTAATCAGCCACTTATATTAATTTAATTGTAGTGTTGATTGCAGATCTCATGGGCATTTTTTGATTGAAAAATGAAAATAAAACAAGGAATAAATTATATACATTTTATTTCAAATACAACTATTTCATCCATTTCTTTTTTCATTTTTTCATCCTATTTCATCAAACTATTATGCTTTATTATGCCGTATTTAAATATTTGTTCACGATTTGCTACACGATTGTGTGATTGTGATAGTAATTTTAATTTACATAATGATGAATTTTTAATAGTAGCGAAAGATCCAAAAAAAAAGGAGCCGGAGTAGCTCCACGCCAGCAAAATTAAAACAATTTTTTTCATCTCTAGTCAATGCGTACAATGGCGATTAAATCTAATCTCTCGATGGATTTGTGTCTCTCGGAAAAGATCTTCACCTCAATGACATGTTTACCGTCACAAAATAACTGGAATCTATAATTTGGAGATTGCTTCCGAAGTGATTATAAATAAAAACGCTGATGGAGAATGTTCCAGCTTTCGCTACCCTCCCTCAAGTTCGCTCGGTGGAAGAAGAATGAAAAGGCCTAGATTGGTTGAAATTTTGACAAAGAGACAGTCGATCGCTAGCAAAGATAGGTTAATAGTTTCGATACTGTGGCCTGATGCACGAACAGTGCGATGCGGTGGAATATGGCATATTGTCATCGCTCGAACGACGACGAGACAAGAAGATGGTTTCGGCAGTTTCGGCGGAAAGCGCAAACGTTCGTGAAAGGAACGAAGCTGGGGACGAAGAGAGCGGAAAGAAAATTGGACTTTCCATTTACGAAGGCGGTTCCCTCTTAACGAAAACTCTTGTTTAGATGGAATCGGCCCGATTGGGGTGTCGCGGTGGTATTTTGGGAGTTGTGGCATGCACAGTTATGTGCACTATCGCTCACAACTCGCAACTTTGTCATGCAGCGTCTTTTCACCCTTCCCGCGTCGTTCGACATGTTTTCGCTTGAGATGAAAAATGGAATGTCGCAATCTCTAAATCGGACTGATGACTGAGTGCGGGACTGGTTTGCCTGCCGGCCTGGTGGGTTGGCTGTTTTTCCTTCCGGTGGTTTTCCTCGCGAAACCTGCTCCAGTTAAAAAGTCACCGGTGACTGGCCGTACCGCGATTGTCACGTGATCTTTCTCTTTTTCGCACACGATCGCACTGGGGCTGTTTTTAGCCGGGAATCTTGCCACCATCTCACCGTAGCACGATCGTCGTCGTCATCGTCATCGTCGTCGTCGTCGTCGTCGCTGGCATCGTGTCGCCGTGGAGGAGATTAATGCAATCTCGCGAACGTGATCGGGAGCGTCATGAAGCGTGGCGAGCACACAGTGCCGTAGCAGAGGCTGTAGCTGTGGCCGAAAAGCGATCGTTGTTTCCGCACTGTGAGCGATTGTTTCAATAAAGCGGGAAAGCAGCGGGAACGGAACGAATGAGAGTAATAAGAAGCGGAACCTGTCAGCCACCGTGCGCTTATTAGTCGGCTGAAATGGATGCATTTATTATGTGCACTCATAAATATCCATTTTTCGATCAGTCGCCGCCAACCCTCTCACCGGTGCATTGGTGCTGGGCTGAGGTTGGTGGAAGAGAGTTGGCCATTTCGTTCGTTCGTTTCGTTGAACGGTGAAAAATATGCATGCCTTCCCGCACGACCACAGAAGGAGAGGGGAAAAAAAATCTTCCACTTTTCCGATTTCCGAAAGGAAATGGTGAACGTACGGGGTGGGGTGGGATGGGCGAAGCGCGTAGCTGGAGAGCTGGAAATACTTTTTGCCTCTCAGTTTTCCTCCGCGGCGGCGGTCTGTTTCGGCCGTAGGAATGTAGTAGTTTTTGATTTCGGTGTGCAGATTAGATTGTGGAAGGAAGAGAAAAGTGCATAGTTATAGGAGGGAGTTAATTTTATGGTTCAAATCGGCTGCACAACTGTATTGACACCGGTAAAAGGCGGTGTGTTTCTCATTTTGCTAATTAATAATTATTTCACCGACACCCGGGCGATGAAGGCGGGCCGCCGCTCATGATGATGATGATGATGATGATAATGGTACCTTTTCGATCGCTTTGCAAAATATAGCTTTTCTTGGAAAATGGTATGGTTTTTGCTACGCTACCTTCAAGCAACAGTCGAACATGCGATCTGTTTTATAAAATCCGTTAATGAAATGTTCGCATGCAGATATTGCGCCTCATGTGGATGATCTTGTATCGATGAGCAAAAAGCAAAGTCTCTGTTTTTTTTTTTTTTTGGTTGCTAATCGGTAGAAATTGTTCCCCACTGGTGGTTGAGTTCCGATGTCGTGACGTTGTTCTCAAAATTAACTAAAATAAATCGATTCCGGTCTCAAGCGGTCGTCAAGCGCACCGGCCGGTCCGCGCGTCCGGTCGTCGACATTTTCGACCCAAATAATTGGGCCCCACGGTCAGCAGCCCAACAACCAAAATGCGATTTATTGTAGCAAGCAATAGAAAGCTTAAGCTTGACGAACGAAACGAAATCATTGGGCAGAAATGGGACTATTGCTCTCTTTCTCCGGATTTTTCGGTTGCATTTCTATCTTATGCTGTTAATTTCCTGCTTCCTCCTCTTCCCTCCTATTGCACCGTGTGTCCTGCACTCCGTTTTCTCTCTCTCTTTCTCTCTCGATTTCCCCCTCCCCTTACCCCAGCCGTTGGAATCGGGTCAGGTGAATCGCTCAATGCGCGTAAAATTAATTTTTTCCTTTATGCTTCATTGGAAAGATTTAGAGATTTGCGCAGCGGTGAGAGAAGCGAAAGACTTTTCGCTAGCACCGTACAGCGCTAACAAAGCGCTAGGTAAGGAACAGCGGCTTGCGGCAAGTGACGTACGTACCGGTCGAAAATTGTGCCCAATTCGGCCCCACTCCCAAGGCCGAGGATGGCGTGTAGTTGGGCGCATGGTGTGAGGGTTAATTAAAGTGATTAATCAAACATTGCAAATATTCAACCACCGAGAGCGGGGGAACATAATTTCGCTTCATCAGTCGTCACGATGCGGTGTGGCGTACTGCGTGTCTCGCGAGCCGTTCATGTCTCTGTAAGTGAATTAATTTCTGACCCGCAAGGCACTGGTTTGCAAAAGCGCACATCCCCCATATCATGGAGGGCTCGCTGAAGGCCATCATGATAAGCTTTGCTTTCTGTGTAAGGGTTGGGTCCCTGGGAGATAGTGAAAGGTAAATTTTTCACGTTATTTCAGCATAATGATGCCGTCATGGGTTTAGAACAAAGAGCAACCCAGACTGATGTGACTGGCGCTAGTTCATCATTGCTTATAGTGCGGGCATTACTTAGATACATATTTGATGAATGTTTCGGCTGCAACGGTGCAGGTTTTTTTTCATGCGAAAGGCTTTGCTTTCTTCACTGCTATTGTGTGTTCACGGCGTTTGCTGTGACCGGATTTATGACACGATGTCCATGTGTGTAGCAAACGGGCTGGCTTACGTCATGTCATGCCGGCGTCTTCTGGAAAGGACTATCACGTACACCACGTCGACTCGAATTACCGTGTTGACAAAAAAGGTAAGCCCTTCCTGGCGATGCACGAGCGTGTTGTCGCGAGTAGTTAGGGCGGTAACAGGTGAAATTGATAAAAGTGGAAACGTTTGGCTGCTAGACGGTGGAAGGAAGGGTAGTGCCGTGCGAATATTACGCTGACCGAGGCGAAAGCGAATAGCATTGTACCATGCAAATGGGTTGGGCTGAAGCAAACTGACATTCCTTGCGGCGTCATTAGTGGTGGATTGATTTGTTTTATCGTTAGTTTGATACAACGAATTGCTTATCGTGTTTCAACAGGGCATGTAACTGTAGAGATACTAAACTATTTACATTCTGTCAAGGGTACTGCATCTTACGCGAAGTCATCTGCGAAACCGATCTTATGCTCTCATTTCTCGCCCATCTGAAACCGTCTGAGTACGCGGGCGTTCTTAGTGGGCGATCCTGCTCGACTGGCGCCCAGAACTGATCCACCTCCGGCTGTGGCGATGAAGAGGGCCAGTTTGCGATGGTGGAAGCTCCTGCTATCGGGTGTGGGAATTGGGCTACACTTCAGCAGCCGCTGTGGGAGGCCGGAGCCGTTATGCTGAAAGGAGGCCCTGGCTCCAAGGCACCAACGCTTTCGCCGTAGAGGACCTTCAGACAGACGCAGGCAGACCTGCGCCCATGTGACGTGGGCGGACGTGTGGAATCGCATTGCTGGGTGGGCAGTGAACCAGATTTGCAGTTTTGCAGTTTTGCTTGCCTTCGAAAGGCGGATTCTTACGAGGAGCAATACGATTACGGTACGTGCCTCAACAAGTCCAACCACCAGACCAAACTCCACATTGACGATGAGAAAAGGGAGAGCAAAACGTAGGTAGACCGTCCTGGATGAAAAAGGAGGCTCGCCTTGTTGGCAGAACCATCGTTCATAGCTCAAAACAGTCAGAGACGCACACACACACACTTGGTAGAGGGCGGACAGCTATGAAGAATGATATGAATCGTTGGCTTGGACAGCATCGTGTTGTCCTTAATGGCGTGTTCATTTTGTAGTAACTTGATTAAAATTTAAGAACAGTGTAAAACGACATTATGTATCCACAGTTTGAAGATATTTGGTAGACACTAAGTCATACAAGTCACTACGTACAATAATTATTAAGAGTAATGAAAACTGTGGAATGAGGCTGCCTTGTAATTTTATGTGGTGCCATTTTTGGTTTTCAATTTTTCAGAAACGGGTTGAGTTATTTATATGCTATATTACCCAAAAATGTCTAAATGCTCTAAAGGTGTCTATGGGCAAGTGGAAGTCAACTTGATCGTTTTTTGATGTTTCGAATATTAATTGTAACTCTTCGCTCATCGCTCATCAAAATATGAAGCATGAATAGTTTTTGTTTTAAGTCCATTATCATGTATTTTTCCGTTTTGCATATTAATTCTCCGGCGAAATAGATGTTTCACCGGAGAATAACAGGAAAATATTTTGTAAACATAAAGAAAATGTTTGATTTAGTAGTTTTGAAAAAAATTATACAACCGCTTCTGGAATAAAATTCTTTCAATATTAATAATTCAAGTAAATTTTTGATTAGTATTTTGAAAACAGAATTTCATGTTCATATTCGGAAGGCATATTTGTGCGCAAACTCTTTTTTTTTAAATTATTTTTTCTGACTCTAATATTGCTTTCGATTTGTTTCACTTTTTATGTTCTTTTTTTATTTCCGAAAATGAGTTAAACTTGAGAGGCGGAAGTTCACAAAATTAGTATATAATAAAAGAATAGTTAGCGTACATATCCTTGTGCATTTTTTCGCGATCATCTATCAAATATCAAGAAACGTCTCGTAACTTTATCAAATAACACTGAGTTTTTGCAGAATAATAGTATTCTAATAAATTGACCGGGAACGAGATAAATTTATGAAACAAAATAGAAATTATTTTCATAAGAGTATACCATTTATTTAATCGATATTGACATAAAAAATAGCAGTGCATTATCTATAAAAATAAATGAAAACATTTTAAATTAACAACTCAATCTTCTCTCACATTCCAACAGCACGTTGCTATTTTTAATGCCAAGGTGATAAGGAATGCATTCCAAGGTTTTGTATAAGATGGAACGAAGAAAAAAGAAAAGAAATGCGCTGACGAAGGGATGCGATGGAAGCGACTCCGGCTATGCGCTGTTGCTACGAGTGTAAAAACACATACACTGTTGCTGCATTCAATTTCCGATTACCCGGGGAAAGCCTGCTTTTCACGTCCCTTTTTGTTCTCTAGGCAGTACTCCCGTCGAAACCGCAACGAAGGCCGACGTCTGCCGGATCGCAGATCCGATCGGATGAGCTACGGGTTTGGAGTCCCAGCTAGAAGATGATTCATAAAACACCACGGCACGCGCTCGGCATGCACACACACTCATAGCACTTTTTCTTGCGTATGCCTTCGGCTGTGCGGTGTTGGTTCCCTACGTTTTTCCGCCGCTACTACTGCTACCTCGCTTTCGACGCTTGCTATGTTATGCTGGAAGCAGAAAGCCGGGTGAGAGGTGTCGGGCGTTCGGTAGGTTGTAGCAAGTAGTGTGGAAGAAATTTACCGATGACTCATCTCCCCGGCTCCAGCGAGCATTCGAGCAGGGGTTGGGCACATATGTAGCAGTATTGTGCATGACAACTAACGGGGGCGACGGTGTCTGCCGAAGACGGTGCCGGTTCAGACCGAGGGTGCAAAGTACAGTCGGGGAACTCGGGATGGTCGATCGACGGACGAACGTTTCTGTCTGCGATATTTCGAGCTATGTGTGTGTAGAGAGAGAAAAAGAGAGAAAGAAGGGGAGAAAAAAGCGAGATCGTAATTGTCGTAGGTTGCACGGTGAATTGGGTTACGAATCTCACCACAAACCAGCCCTTTTCGTGGCCCGAACCTTTCTCCTCACCGTTACTCGTTAGCTTTAGTCTTTCTTTTTCATTTACGCTATCTCTAGCTCGGGTGCGCATCAATTATGTCCTGCGAGAAATGGAATTGATGCATTTTTAATTAATTTAAGTCTTTTAAATTTATATATTTTTTCCAAAATGAACACAAATTTATTGCAGCGCATTTGCGATTGGTCTGAATGTGTCTCAATAAGAATTTCTCTCTAGCTTAACTCCTCGGGCTGGCCAGTAGTGTAAGCCTACGCAATTTTGGAACACGATATTTCCATACGCACACCCGGCTTTGGCTGTATCGTGGCAGGGGTGGGCAGGGAGTTCGATTTTCCGTGTCCCTTTTTTATCGTCCTCTCGCTCTCTGGAACTAACGCGGTAGCAAGGGGTTTAGGGAAACAGCTAGAGCTCCGACACCGAGGCGTGAACCGACGAATTTCGACAGTGCTTCGGGGGTTTGCTCGAGGAAGACAGGTTTTTCGACAGAAATGGGGTGGCAGGAGTTTGGGAAATCGAAAACCGCTCCGTACGACGCTGTCGAGGAGGGATTGTGCTGTGGGTGCGTAATGCACAAGGCATGTTCGAAGTAGGGTCAACTCCCTTCGACTACACCGAATGCGAGAAACGAAGCATAATAAGAATGAAAAAAAAACTATAAAATTGGCCACCATAAAGCGATGAAAACGTGCAGGACAAATGTTTGTTTGTAGATTGGTGTAGCAGACGACACTTGTGCCGTTGCCGTAATGTTTGCTGAATGGATGATTGGAAAAGCCTGAAATGAAATGAGAAGAACGGGGACACATCCTCGCCGTGACACATATTGCTGTTGTATTAGTAGTCATTATTATGCCAAAGGCGTTGCTGGCCAGTGTTGGAGGGTTCGTAGGTGGGTGATTGGCGAGTAACAAAGCGATTACTTGTTGCACTGAGATTATCCTTATCGTACCGTGCATATCTGTGTGCACGATATTGAACGTACCGAACGCATTGGATCGATATCCTTATCGAAAGCCCGGCTTTTGGACCATTAGGTCGCACACATGTCAAGCACAAATTTGCGACTTACTTGTAGATGGGAAAAAGATCGCTTTCCATCTGGTGTGTCCCAGGTGATTATTGTATTACGTGCTTGACGTGCGCATCTTCATTGCCAAGGTGTTTCGTTGTTTGTTTTGTGTGTGCGCGAGCCAGAGAACGTTCGAACCGACCGGGCGTAACCAATTGGCAAGCAGACCAGGCCATTCCAACAGACACCACAACTCACTGCTTTGCGATCGTGCTCTAACGCGGTTGGCTGTTTGTTGAGTGTTTGTTTTGCTTCTATTTTTTTTTCCTTCCAAACCCGAGCATGGAGTGATTCTGACGATTTTCGTCCCCGGGAGCGGGGGTGGGAGCTTGACGCATCGAAGCAATGAAAAAATTGAAGCTTATGATCGTGATGACGGGAATGATGGTGATGTTGATGGAACACGATGGCGTTTTTGGGCCAGAAATGAAAATGGCAAAAAAGGCAGCAGCACACAGCAGCTGTCAGGCTGTGCAAAGAGCGTGTCAATTGAAGGCATTAAAAGGCCGGTACGAAAATCCCAAAATGTGCACACGGACAAAGACATGTACAAAGCATGTGTGTGTGTGTGTGTGTGTGTGTGTGTGTGTGTGTGTGTGTGTGTGTGTGGGTCTGGTTTGTTTTAAGCCAGAGAGACATCGCGGTAGCTAACGAGAAACGCAGATCTGCGCGCTCTCTCACCGTCGAAAGATGATCACGCTCGTACGAACGATCCACCCCAATTGGGTGGGGTGGGGGCGAAGTAGGCAAAGGACTTCCTAAAGCGGAATAATTTCGCAATACTCTCTCGCGAATGGTCGTTTGTATTTGCTGTTACTGTTCCACCCCACTAGGAGGGTGAGTCTATGGCCATGAGCTCATTTCGATGCTTCTAGTGGAGGTGTTCTTACTCTCTCTCCTGCAGTTTCTTGTATCTCTGGCGAGCCGAGCGTTGAGAGCCGGAAAGTGGTGTGTGTCTGCCCGGCCGGCTTAAATCGCAGTTTCATGACGATTGCATTGCGTTTTTTTATGCTTGTACGGCTTTTTGCGGCTTATCCCATTTCGTTCCCAGTTTCTTATTGCCTTACTACCTTTACCAACCTTATCGAGGCCCTTTTTGGGTTGGGGTTTTGAACTACTACTCGCGGATGTTTTTCGGCACGTCGGTCATTAAAAGGGTTTAAAAACATGGTTTGGGGGAGATCGCGGACCGATCGTGTGCCACTTCTTTCCTACCGCGATTTGTTACACTGTTGCAGGGAACAGAATCTATCCAACTGTGTCAAAATATGCGAAAGGCACGCGGGCAAAGAAGACAGAGGCGCCTGCACACAAACTTTGCCGTATTCGGTGCGGAACTCTCTCGAAAAGATCGTCCCGGTACAAGTGAAAGAGATGAATTTTGGAATCGATTTTCGTTTGCGCGACGAACGCGACGCATATGAATTCCATCCATTTCGCAGCATGTGCGAGTGTTTAATCTTCCAATTAAAACAAAAATCAATTATCCAGACTAATGTGTACCCCCCGTGCGTTCTGCTGGCGTTTATTTTACGGCACACTCTCCGCCGGTGCATCGCAAAAATCGAGAGTGCATCGTACGCTATGTTGGTGGGTGTGTGTGTTTGTGTTTGTGAGTGTGCGCCGTTTGTACAGATGCATGCGGCTGGGACTCCTGCATCCGATGCAACCCCTTCAGCGATCTGATGCGATGCATTTGAAGTGCTTCTCCTTAGGTGTGTATTCTTCCGCATCTCTT
>JXXB01032876.1:0-10732 GCA_000956275.1 Anopheles koliensis | reverse complement strand
TAAAGTGCAGCTAAAGTTTCCATCATTTCACGATCCGTGCATGCCGTCAACCAACATTGCGTATCATCCTTTCCATCTTCCTTCCTCCATTTGCTTCCATTTGAAAGCTTCATTCAATAATCCACCTTCAACGGCGCTAGGGTGCTTACAGACGGGCGTGCGACGCTAAACAAATTGCAGGAAACAAACACGCGTGTGACGCTGTGAGAATGTTTCTTGCCTCCTCTGCTGGCGCCACGTCGAACGCATTAAATCAGGTGCCCGTCGACCTGTGTCGTTTGCCACACGGTTCCGTCGTCTCGTCGTATCCCTTCGCCTATGATGCACACCGCCAGTCTTAATCGGTTGCGCCGTAAGATTTATGTTTTCTTGAATGAAGCTTTTAACAAGCCCAGCTCACCAACGCCACGGGTTCGTCGCTTATCGATCGCTTTCGTTATTTCGTCGCCCTACGTTGTTGTCACCTTCGGGCAACGTTTCAACGTCCAATTAAAATTCAATTAGGTTGAGTTTCGTTATTCGCAAACCATTCCAACCCATTCGTCGACGCCCGGGCGGTAGGCGTCACATAACTATTTCACAAAACTATTCCATTCCTAAAACCCTTTCCGATCCATTCGTTCTACCCCTGTGGTCACTCTATCTGATCGTTTTGGTATTTTGCTTTCCTTTCTTTCTTCTACCGTTCTGCGGGGAAAAATGCACACCCCCGAAAAAAACAACAAACATAAACACATACACACGCGTTGCACCCAAATCGCTGCACACAATCTAGGTTTCGTCGCCGTCACTGCACATTAAAGAACCTCCACCCAGCCCTGGAAGTCCTTCAACGGAAACCATGTATGCTGCCCCCGGCAGCACGCAGATCTACCTGCAGGTAAGACATCAATGAGTGTGTGCGTTCGTTTGGGGATGGCTTTGCTAGAGGAAGGTTCGTCGTCTGATTCGGCACGCATGACAGGTTGCCCCGAGCTGTCGATTGTCCTCCCGGTCATGGCGTGGACAGATCGGCGGCCCAAAAGTGTCTCATTTCCTTCAGCGCAGCGATCGAACGTGATGAAGGATTTCGGAATCGCCAAGTGAACTGGAATATAGAAAAGTGAAATAGTATGTTTAAGCACAGAAAGTATGTGCGGAGTTCAAGCGGAGGGAGCGAGAGGGCGTACTAAGATATGATACAAACAAACGCTTGACTAACGGCAGCGAGCCATTGGATTTTATCTATTCCAACCGAGGGTGCCCCTTTTCACGGAGCAAAACGCGAGGACTTAATCGCCTTTGCTTTTACCATCGGGGTAATCCTTACCTCCTTGTTTTTTTTTCTGTTTGCTTCCACGAACGCGATCGTAATAAATACTATCACTCATATTGGGTGTATGTCAGTTACCAGGTCTTTTCCCTTTCCCGCACGTAGGAACCGACAAAATCTAAAAGGCCTGCGAATGGGGAGAGCACCCATAGCCAAAATGTGCGGCCACTGCTTCGCATCCCTTTTATTCATCCATCAAGCGAAGCTGAAAATTAGCATATTTACATAAAAACAAATCCCCTTGTCCGACCCCGGCCGTCACTACCATCGCGACCAGACATGTGGACATGTGATCAACAACTGTCCGGTTCGAGCAAAGGAGCAGACACACATTCGTGAATCAACAAAAAAAAACCCTAGAAATCCGTCAATCGATCGAATCGAATCGGCACAGACATTTGACGTTTATATTTTGTTCGCCTTCTTTTTTTTTTCTGATGGGTTGACAGCATCCGGACCCGGGCGGAGTGGAACCCTGGGAGCGTAGAAAACAAACCCCCGCGAACTGCACGAACCTGTGCTGTGGGAATGCTGCAACAGTTGCCCTGGGTAGAGTGTAAAAGTAAAAATTAATCGCTTGATACCATTTCTTTGCACAATCGCCATGAACACCGGACTCGACTAGCACATCGGACACACAAGCGAGCTAGCAGCAAGTGGATTCCGGGCCAGTATCACGCAACGCTCGCAACGTTTCCAGGCCGGACCCGGGAGGGAGGATGACAGGTTTATCAAACAGCAACACGCCCGCTGTCGGGTTCGAATTGGCTCGCGGGAAGGATTTAGTGATTTTCACTTTCGTGTTTGTGTGCAAAAGTCCTATACGAGAGGGAGGACACAATTAGAAAGGTGTTGAACGGTTTGGGCGTTGCAGGTTGAAAACATGAGATGGGTCCAGATGGATATTAAAATCTGGGGTATTTGGGGACAACCGAACGAATGATAATATTGCTTCTCCAAAGGAATTTTTTTTAATTTGCAGCATGTTCACTTCCGTTGCATTAATTGTTTCGTAATTTATCCACAGGGTCCTTCCCATCAGAACAGTACAGCAGCGACAACCAGCTCCAATGTGAACACCAATTCGCCCAGTCCCAGCTCATACGCACAATATGATATGTATCCACCGAACAGACTCGGGTAAGTAAAAGAATAATTCAATTTACACATAGAGTAGGTGAAAATTATATAAATTTATACATATATGGCTCGAAAAGTGATAAAAATTATTAGCCTGATAAACCAAACACAAATGCATTCAAAATACCCTAACTATCGCAACTGTCAAAAATGATTGATAACTGAACCGAGTTTATAACATGTTGTCGAATACTAGTCTAGTTTCCATATTTTTATTCAAGCGAAAAGTGTTTAATAACCAAAGCTGTAGCTTTTCTAAGCTAAGAAAAACGATTGGAATGCTGCGTAAGCATGAATTTACAACAAATTGAATTATTTTTCTGTTAACAGCCCTGGAGGCTCTGCATTCATCACGGAACCGTACACCTATCGCGAGTACTTCGATAATCAGGGCTATGCACCGGCACGAACCATCTACGGACCAGCGGTTGACTCCGACGGTCCACAGCCAGCGACGACCTATGAGGGTCGCTTCACTAAGAACGCCTCCATCTACGCGAAGACAATCACCTCAACCGGGCTGACGGTGGATCTGCCCAGTCCGGACTCGGGCATCGGCCAGGATGCAATTACGCCACGCGATCAGAACAACGTTCCGCAGCAGTTCGACTACACGGAACCATGCCAGGCACCGATCGGTATGGTTGATCCGAACGCGGCCGGCCACATACCGGCGTGCGTGGCCAACCTGCAGCGCAATCTCACCAACAACGGTAGCCAACCGAGTCCAAACACTTCGCTGGACGGATCATCATCGACTGTCGCGGTAGCACCTCCGCGATCCCGCCCGTGGCACGACTTTGGCCGCCAGAACGATGCTGACAAAGTTCAGATACCAAAAATGTAAGTACTGATGCAAGTGTTACACAGTTTTTGGACTTTTTTTGTATCGTTTACTCGTTGCGCTAAGTTGAACAATGTCATTCATTGATGATGTAGTGGTCATCTAAATCCATAACTTCTCGCTAAAATTAAAAGAAAGTTAACGCTCAGCCCTTAACGACCCGTCCGATCAGCGCGCGATATATTAATAATGTTAACATAGAATCATTTAACCGCTTCGCAGACTCCACGTTGCGGAAAATATCGCCGTGGCCGTGAGAAATGAACCTACTAATGATCACAATTCCCGCAAACTCCAGTGCATTGTGGAATGATTAATACGATCTCGTTAATTCATCCAGGCAACATGCGGTCCTTTCTTGCTGGAAGGGTCGTACCGTACGTCTGCAAATAAAGGAGCCGTTGAAAGGTTCCTAATGAGGTGTGATTCTAACCAATGACTTCGCCCATTAGCCGAGCATATTTCAATTACCGATCCCTGCTGCAAAGTAAATCACCACTTACTACTCACCCACACCCCGTGTATCCACTTTTTCCTCATCTTCCGGCACAAGCATGAGGTTGCGTAATGTTCTTCGTTCGTCTTTCACATACTGTGATTCATCTGCTTCGTGTTATATGCTCATCATAATTAGAGCGTTCCACGCTGAAACATTTTGTTTGGTCCGCACAGCATTGTATTTTTTAATTTTTCGCACAATGCTGCAGAACCAGGGTGTTGCTTTTTCCACTCAACATCATTCATTACTTTGCGCAGCTCCGTTCGTTCAATCAAAACATCATCAGATGTGATCGTGCAACGATCATACCGCAGCTTTCTACAGCAAGCAGAACATGCATTTTGTAGGAGGCAAGTGCAGCCAAGCAAGTATGTTAAGCTTCGGCTTTGATAGATTAACCTCAATTGAAACCTTTGCCTTATGTTATGCTCACGGAATCTCAGTGCAAATGGTGAGAATTAGGGATTGCAATGAGTATCTTGGCTCGGTTTGTCCGGGTGTATTCTTTAATTGTTTTTCTTTTTGTCCTTCTACTTAAGCCACCCTGTTCCACATGGGTTGGACTGATTACCACCGGTTTGTTTTTTTTTTAATATATATAATGTACTTCTCAGCAGTCTTGAGGCCATTTCTCGGTCCCCGGAACGCACAAACGGGTAACAACGACGACGGTCTGGTACTAATTGAAATTTAATCTCTCGAGCGTCCTGTCCTGTCGGAAGGTGCGCGTGATAACTCGAACGAGGGAACCAGCGGAGCTTTGTGTTTCCATTTCAATTTCCTCCTTCCTGCCATCCTAATCGCAGTCGTGCTTGAACGATCCAATCGGAGGAATCGGGCTCCGAATGCTTTTCCCGTTTCGTGCATACCCTGCTTGCCTTTTCCGCATGATTACGCCCCGAAAATGAAAACGCCACGTTCATCGAACGTTGACAGAAACGGACCTGCGGGTTTGTGTTTAAGGAGAGAAAACACACTGTCAGAAAGGTTAATTTAATTGCATTTTAATTGCATTACTGACCAACGGACACACACTTGGGCTTGCTTTCCTTGCCACGAGGTGGTGGTGGTATAGATATTTGTATATTTGCTATGTGGTTTGAAACTCTGTTAGTAATCGGTTTGATTTATGCCTCTACAACCATTTGCACAGTTTGATTTTATTTTAATAGCCTGTAATCTATTAACACCCTCAGGGTGTCAGTTTTCTAGTTTTCTCTGCTATGGGAAATACATTGAAACTTTATTTGTACACAAATACAACACCGATACGTACGCCGTGGAAGAGATATTAATTTTGTTTCTCTTACATTGCACGAATCCGCTCGATAATCGAAATTCGTTCGTTAAACCGTACAGCGAAACTGGACAGCTGGATATTAAATCAGTTCCGTTTCGCGAAATCATCTCTACCAACGGATCGCCCACGTGTAGCGAAATCGATGTCATCCGGCGTCATCGAAACTACAGTAAAAAAAAGCAACTATAATGATATTCGACAGCGCAGTGATGTCGCCGGATCGAAGAAAAACAAGAAACAATCCCGAATAAAATACATTCAATCGAAACGATTTCAACCACACAGCGTTGCGATGCGCACTGCGAAACGATTCGGTTACGTTTATTCCCACGGCTTCAGAACGCATCTTCAGTGTGCAGTGCCGAAAAGAGGGAATGCTCTCTAGCGTGGTATCTTATTTGTTTTCCATCTGGCCACGCATGATGTGCATTTCTGTTCGTGTGCCTACACACACATCCGTGATGTCGTTGCGCGCGCGCGCGTTCGCCCGTTTTTGTCCCTTATCAATTCGAATGGGCGCACAGACGCTGCGTCTGTGCAAATCTTGGGGTGCGCAAATATCCAATTTGCAATGCACTTTCTTCTGGAGCGGGCCTCGCCAGAGGACTCTACGCAAAAAAAAAAAACAGCCGCACAAGCTACGTGGGCATAAAATAAACATAACGATAATCATAATCTTTATTATAACGACGAATTTATGTATGTGCATACATGCATTTTTATGTCGTCGGTACCGCGAGGCCACCGGCCGAGTCAAACACAAGCACCACACCACCGCGTACGTACACGTTCATTAGGTGTCCTGTCGGTGACCGCGTCATAAATGTATGAAATGGTACGCGAATCATCGCACTGGGAACTTGCTGCGAAGGACGATAATTGGGCATCATAGATCAATTATTTTATGTTGTTGTAGTTATTTTTTTGTATATTGTCGAGGTTCTCGTTTCAGTTTGATGCGCTCGGTAGAACATGAACGCAAAATGAGCAAATTTCACTACGGTGAAATCGACAATCTCTCTTCCATCGATGAGATGTCATTTCGATCGGGGGTCTTTTACGATGCGCATCGTTTGCTTGCCCGGCAAGCAATCATAAAAGGAATCGAACTAAAACGAACGGTTGCAAGACCGTCGATATGGGTTGAATGTAGATGAGTTATTTCGCTTACATTCGACAATTGAGGAACAAGGAAATTGGCACGGATCTGCAAATCGGATTTTATTTTAACGGTTTCGATTCGATTCTTGTTTTTACGATTTTTTTTATATGTGTATAAATTTCTTTTTTTGTTTATTAATTACTTATGCCAAAATAGTTGTGTTTTTATTTTCAAAACACTTGCAAAGATACCACCATAATAAATACAAACAATACTACAATAATACAACATTTTAGGTGTAGTTTCAAATCTGAATGTCCAGGAG
Source organism: Anopheles koliensis (assembly GCA_000956275.1). Lineage (NCBI taxonomy): Eukaryota > Metazoa > Arthropoda > Insecta > Diptera > Culicidae > Anopheles > Anopheles koliensis. The sequence continues at coordinate 4,210 of JXXB01032876.1, read as the reverse complement.
TATTGAGAGGTTGATAAAAAAGATGTTGCTGCTCAACAAAAAAAAAAACACCATCTACAATTAATGTGATCAGTTTTTGAAGCCTTTTTAAACACCGATTAATACTGACAGCTGTTGCGCGCACTAAATGTCCGTTCCATAAAAGAAATTCCTGCCGAGGTCCCCAAGAAGGGCGAGGCAAATGCATTCAATGAAACTCCTTCTGCGCCATTCGCAACAATCAGTGCATTTGCGATTCGCAATTCGCGACTTCGATTATCGATCAATTAGTCGCCGACCGTTAACCGGCTTGGCGGTGCTACAATTATCTCCTTAAGCGCACTTTCCACACACAAGGGCTGTGGTGGAAGCCCGTCCAGAAGAAGCCGGTTGTCGCTTAAAAGCCTGCTCCAGACACATCAACGCAGCAGAGTTAGTCATGGAGTGAACAGGAAAAACACACACAATATCAATGAGATATCCATTGCGTATAGGTCTTTAGCGGGAAGAAAGAGAGGGATAAAAAAATCTGTTAGTCGATTCATTGGCTATTATGATTTTTCTGGCGTGCGCACACATTGTGATGCATGCAGCGCGAGCGCAGGAAAACCTGCCGGGCCGACTCATTTCCACTAGCGCATGTTCGCGGCCAGCAAGCATTTCCACGAACAGGACGGATCCCCATTTGATCGACACTTAAAAGCCGAGATCCACCCCCCGGAACGGTCGGGACAGCTGGCGCGCATTCACCATGTGCCTCGGATGCACCGGATAATTTATGGTGACATTCACGCACTTACATTCCCGCCCATTCCCACCCCACTGCAGGTGCGGTGCGGTCCAATTTCGTTCGAGTCGGTCGACTTCGCTACCTCCCCGAGACCGATTAAGGAATTTTCGATATAATTTCTATCAAACGCAAACAAAGATTGCAATCGGAGAAAAGGCGGGCGCGCTAGTGGTGGCCTTGGAATGGAGCGATGGAAAATACAATTCCAACTTCCCGGGATGCACTTGCACCACGGCCCGTACGGCCGTGCCCGTAGCCATTCCAGTGCCTAGTGTGTGGATTGTCTTTAGAAATTTCTAATTGTCTGCGGAGCGGGGAATTTGGTGCGTCGTCGGATGGGAAAACGAGTTTTCGCTTAGCGAACGACAGAAATCCAATCCGATAAAAATCGGCCGTCGGATCCGCGCAACGCTACAATAAGGTGGAGAGTAGAGGAGTGAATCAAACACTGTTGCGACAGATGCACACCTGACACATCGTTGCAAGATCGGTTAGGGAAGATTGCGCAGTCTGGCAGCTGTGCAATCCGCGTGGAGCTTTTTCTTTTGTGTACGGCAAAAAGATGCTCCAAGATATGGCGCAGCGTACGTATTTGGCGAAAGCATTCGGAATGCGATGAATGAATGGACATTCGAGCGGGTTCAAGCAACGACGAACGAAGCACGGGGCAAAAACTTTCAATTATGTTGTTCGGTCGCAAACGCGCCATACAAATATTAAGCTGCCTTTTGGACAGGGTCGGTTTGGATTGTTGGTGAATCTCGCACACTAATTGAAACCTCTCCTTGGCGTCCGGGCGACCTTCGGGCGACTAATTATCGCACCCATTTTGCGATGGTTTCGTAGATGCAACTTTATTAATTTTCCTTCGTTTTCTTTCGCAGTTACACCGATGTTGGCTTCAAGTACTATCTCGAAAGTCCGATCAGCTCATCGCAGCGCCGGGAGGACGACCGAATAACCTACATCAACAAGGGACAGTTCTACGGCATCACGCTGGAGTACGTACACGATCCGGACAAGCCGCTCAAGAATCAAATCGTGAAGGTAAGTCAGAGCGTACACCCACTAACAGTAACTTTTTAAGACTTCTAATGCACGTTCATTTCCGATCGAATTCTTGACAACACGAAAAAGCACCCTTTCTCTATCAAAAAGGTACTTTGCAGACCGTATAAAAACCCCCTATTATGTTCCAATCGTAAAACGATCGATCGTCCTGAGAGTTAAAAATATCAATGCTATCGCGAAAGAAATCCCCTACCCGAATGCCACCGGGTACAGCTATCGTTTTCTACTTTTGTTTATTTTCCCATCGAGTAAATCCTTTCGGTTGATTTCTTTGTTGTGCCTGATTCGATTTCGTCCCTTTTGTCGGAACGATCAATCATTCACGCCAGGTTAACAAATATCTGCTGTTTGTGTGTTCGTGATACTTGCCTTTACTTTCCACGTACCAAATCTTTTCCGGATGGGTATAATTGCCTAAACTATTTACTCTTCACTTATAAATGACGTGCTAAACGTGCTGTTGTAATATGTTCATTTCACTTTAGCCTCTTAGAACTCTAGCAGTCCTTCTCAGCTGTGGACGATCACATCGGTTTTCATTTTCGGGTGAGAAAAACCGGTTCAAAGATTGGGTGTTCTCGCTGGAGTACACGATGTTCTGATTTTGTATTCAAATCTCGCCAATGTCCCAAAAACCGGCACCAGGACGGTCGTAAATCTCGTCGGTCGGTTTTTTTTCGCCTCAAGCCGCGTACGGTCCAGAAGTGGAAGAAAAACAGATTCACCAACAGGTGTCCAGTTTACCTTGACCTTCCACCGCGAACCAGTCGGAAGCGAACCAGTTCCGATCCAGATCCCGAGTCACGTGCAACGGGCAGCATTGGTCCAGCGAGAAGATTACAGGTTAGGCGCCACCAGTTCCGGACGCCTCAGCCGGTGAATTACACCATCTTTTTTACTTTATTTTTATGTTTCAACCTCTGTGTGCAGCTGGTTTCCGTTTACAAAATGGAATTGGTAGTTAAAAAATTAAGTTTTATTTGCCTACTGTTCGAATAGCATTTTTCTAGAACATCACCCTTTGGATGATTATTTTTGTAACACCCAAAGAGAAGGTATTGCTAACCATAAAAACTTAACTTCCACTACGCATAGGCCGATCCTGTATGATAAATTATCTCTGCAGCCGTTGGGTATAGAAAACCTAAGGAAATGCCACGATCCCATACTTTTAATTTGGTGATTGTAATACAGCATAATTTATAGCACCTTCTCGGCTACGTAACGCGACGCCAGTAGCAGTATTTTTTTGTTTCCCACCTTTTTTTGTTGCTGTTTTGCTGTTGCTCCTTTACCTCACTTCAATTGCTCGGAACGAAACACCGTGCCGACGGTGTCATTTTACTGCATTCTATTGCAGCCAAAAATTTGCATACGCGATGATGCACTAAAATGACTCAAGAAGGGCTCAAGAAGGGCTAAAGAAGCGACCCACAAAAAAAAAACATAGATACACACGCAACCCCTTCTGTTACCATTGGAACTTCGGGTGAAAAACGAAACGAATAAAACGATGAGCAAACACTTCATCGTCCTCACCGAGTATGTGCGGAACAGAGATCCTGTCCGTGCAGATAACGCCCGAGGGATCTGGTCGGCCAAAGTCGAAGATAATGATGCGCCGTGCTGGTATAAGATGAGATGCAAAAGGAAGCACATACACACAGAGACGAAAAAAAAGCGAGAGGAGAATGAAATCGAAAAGGATTTCATGACGAGCGTTACTGATCATTATCCTTTACCGTTATGTGTGCGCACCACCGTACTTTCTCTCCTTGCGACGGAGGGATGCTGTGGTGCGAAAAATGTTTAACCAACCATCACCGAGCGACGATAGCATCGATTCGATTGTGTGTCTGAAGATTTTATTCCGTTTTTTTTACATTCCTCGTTTTGCTGCTTTATTCAAGCAGCAAGGAATTTGATTTGCGATGCCCTTCATCCGTTTCCGGCGTACGAGAACGGCTTGTTGATGTGTGCGGGCCTCCTCTAGTGTGTATCCTTTTTGGTATCCCTCGAATACGTAGCGGTAATTATTCATTTTTACAATAAAAATATTTAAATTTTCGCTTTTGCTACTGCTGCTACTGCTTGCCCCTCGTGCCCTATGCGCGCTTTGGGCAAAAGGATTTATCGGCTAAAGTTGCCCTGCCGTCGTTCCTTTCGATGGAGATGATGATGGGTTGATTTGTTTGATTGTTCCGTGGCTGATCTCGGGCTTTTCAAATGTCGGTAGCAAAGCTTGCCTAGTCTAACCCCTCTTGCTCTCTGTTTATCCAAAACCGTTCGAGCCCATTGCCCTTTTCTCGGATGTTTACTTATGCTTACGCATTCATACGATCAACTGAAACACGATCAAGGAGGCTTAGA
>JXXB01032842.1:0-15044 GCA_000956275.1 Anopheles koliensis | reverse complement strand
TAAGATTGGACAAACCACAACCCACATTAGTGACAAACCGCTTCGGGAGCCTTCATATTTCAACGAATGTCAGCTAGTTTGCGTATCGACGTGCATTGGAATGGGATAAAAAATTAACATCCACATCAAAGATGATTTTCCGCTGGTAAAATGTTTCTCTGGAAATAATAACCAGTTTTGGGGAAGGTTAGTGTAACAGTTCCAACCATGGTGGAAACATTTGTGCCCACTTAATCGGCTTAAAGTATTCTGTGGCCTGCTTCGATCGGACATGTTCGGAATATGAATTAAAATATCGGCAGTTCATTATGAAACTGGCCACCTATGATCTCCATCGGCAACATAATACCTGAGAAATTGGAAACGTAAAATTCCCACGAAAACAATTGCGCACGGCTCTATCCCTTTCGCTGAGGCCGCAGCCTCGGCGAGGACGAGCGGGAAACGGTTAGCAAAAATATTTAAAACAAAAAAAACATTTTAAAAACCGTACACGCAATTTGCGGGTAAGCAAGTTTACTGACTGCTGACCGCTGGGAAACCGCGATTTCCAGCGTGGAACCGACGCCACACCGGAAACGGCGCTCCGGTGTCAATCCGGAATGGGGTGAATGGGGGGACAAATAAATAAAACCGCGGGCTCACTTACACCAAACAAATACCCGCGTCACCACCGAATCCGGTTGACGGGCTGGGGTCGGGATCATAACGGGACTAGCGGACAAGGGTCCTCCACAAGTCATCGATAAGTGCCTTTCCGGACTTATCTGCTCTTTAGTCCGGGCTCGCTTTTGATAGATAGATGGCGGGTTTTTTTCTCTTTTTTGTTGGTCCCTTCGCAGGAACACATCACAAAAAAACCTGCGGACGGATGGAATGGTAGTGGCCTCATCAAAAACCCACGGCTCGTTGGACTTCGCCACGTGCGCGTGGGCGATGGTATGCTGCCAGAGCCTGGGACCCTGGACCGCAGTTAACAAAACGAAAGCTTCCAACGGGGCAGCGGCGCAAATGGTATAGAGAAAACCGGCCCACTGCTATCCGTTTTCGGAGGGTGCGGGTGACGGCCGACGACCACCTCCTGCACGTGGGAGAAGTTAACCTACGCAAATAAAGCTACGCGGTGGGTGGTGAAGCCTCGCCGCAGAAGTTTTCCTCTACCGGCGGCACGCACGCACACGCGAATGTTTTTGAAAATCGCATCGCCCATTCTTTGCCATTTTCCCACAATTTTCCGAACGCAAACGGACCCAGAACCATACCGCCAGACGATCATTTTCATCGCGTACAACCGGCTGGAGCAAAGCGTCCGGCACTAGCCGCACGGAAATGACCTTAAATACTTACATAAACATACAGCCGTCAAATTTCGTGGTCGTCCCGCAAACGAACGAACGAACGAACGAGACACGACGCTGACGGCGATGGATCGTAGTAGCATGCGTGTTTTTCTATCACCTGTCGCACTCACTCGCCCGGGCGCTGCTACGACCGCTCTTTCCTGCTTTTGCACTCACACACGGCAAAGGCCAATGCCCACCGCGCGTTCCACCACACAACACACACACTCTCGCACGCTCGCCCTGTGACGGATATATTTTTGCTGACACCAGTCGAAACGGCTTTTGCTTTTGTTTACCTACCCACACACACAAACGGATGTTAAACGCGCCCGAACGCACACCACAAACACACACTTACTCCGCACCGGGATGTTGCACGCGCGCACCGCAAAACAGCAACACACGCACACAAATCACCAAAAACCACACGGTGAATTCACCTGCACTGGCTCCGTCCCCGGCACACGGAAGCAAGCGCTTGGCACAACAATTCTAGCACGTCTTGCCACGGATGGACGCAACACTGAAATAAACAAACAAAACATTTAACAATTTGACATTTCTTGCACCTACGGCCTACTGCTCTTTCCGACGTCATGCGATAGCACTTCCACTCACGCACACCCACAACAAGACGGACGGTCGGACGGGCTGATCGATTCTCTCTTTCTGCCACCGCGGACGCCGTTTCGCTCGCACCCCGGGCCTAAAGGATCCAACAATTTCTTTCGCCATGCAGCAGCATCCGTGTGCAAACAAATGTGCACAACACACATGCACACCTCCACCACCACTACCAGCAAAAACAACACACGAATGACACACGGCCACAACTGTCACTTGTCGAAGGAACGCAAAAGCACCGAGCGAAATTTCGATGGATGATGATGGGAATGCAGACAGCAGCACCGAAAAAGGACACCACCGCTCATGTGAAGGAATTTGACAACGGCTTCCGCCGTGCCGCTTGGTAAAGTGTTTTGGAAGTGTTGCAGGTGGTAGCACCGGGTTGACGCAGGAGTTACAATTTGCTGGCAGGCGGGAACTTTTGGGTAAACTTTTAACAACACACACGGTTTGCCGCACGGCATCAATTGGTCCCTCACGAATGGCGGCGAGCCTGTGATGTTTGCTTCCCGCGGGGTTCAACAATAATAATTGTTACTGTCCCCCGGCCAGTGCCATTTGTGGACAATAACAATCGGCACTTTCGTCGTGCGGGAGTGATGTGACCTCGGTATCACACGGAAACTACGATGCGGCAAATTTTAGCAAGCACAAACGAACACTCACACACCTTCTCGACGCTCTCGGTTGAGATAAAATGTTCTAACTATTGCTGGAATCCGTTCGCCATCCTGCGTGGTGACGCAAAGACAACTCCGAGCTCGATATGCTTCCTGTTTCGAATGTTCGATCGGCTGGCGCGCGTGCGAAGGATGCACAATCACCGACAACAACCTAGTTCTTCGACTTTTTTTGCTTAAAAAAAAAACAACAATTTCAAACTGTCATAATTGTCAAAGCATTCAGCTGTTTTGTGTCCGAGACAACCAGCCTCTACAGTAGAAGTGCATTAGGCTGTGCTTTGAGATCGGCATCATTCCCCATTTGAATTTGTTCGCATTCGGCTATTGGTAACATTTTTATTACTATAAAATCAAAACATACTGATGAATCTTATTTCAAACAAGAACACCTGAAAATTACTCTTCTTGATACTTGTCATAATAGCACCAATAGTGCCATAGTAGCCGACAGTGATTGATTGAGCAAATTGATGCTAATTAATTTTAAATAAAATTGAAATCTTCATTGGTGAGATGAATCGATATCTACATGCAGGCATGCAGAAAGAACACTGTTGAAAGATTTGAAGACAGAAATTAAAATTGAGAGAAACACTATACCAACTTATCGGTGATATTAAATTTCCAGATATTCAAAGCATCATTGCATCACTGTAAGAAATTATAACATGCTGGTTGGGAAATCGCGGCGAATTTGCTCAGGCGAAAATTTAAGTTTTTAATTTCACCAACTGACAGAACGAGTGTTTGTTTTCGTATTAACAACATATGATTATTGTTTTTAAGTCTTGTTTATATGGCAAAATACGATTTTGTTTGCTTTTCTCATAAGGAATATACAATTTCAAATGTAATTCAATATCACTCTTGTCTATTTCATAAACCAACTCGTTCATAATGCTGGTGCTACTGCTCCGTTCCATACGGAATTTACCGGGCAAAAATCGGTTTTCTCGCTCAATTTGTCACTGCTAACGTTTCCGAGTTTGTTGGAAGTTGTCAAATTGATTTGTTTACAATCATTGTATGAAAAAACCGTTAAATTTTATGGCTCGCTAAGTTTTCCAATCAAAAAAACACAACAGCTTTAAAATTGTTTACACAACTTGTTCACTATTTCAATCTCATTCACAATATGCTAAAAATGTATCAAAAATAGATAAACAACATTAAATGAAAGTGTACGTTTCTACATTTTCCACATAAACCATGGTTGCCAAGGAAACACACTAGGCGACAACAAATAACAAATTTTCTCTATGGATTGAAAAAAAGCTATAGTTAATTCGTGAAGGACGTTTCTCGTTTTGTTATCATGGGCTCGAATTTTGATGACGATATTTACGGTGGATTTAGTGGAGTTACGAATAAACTGTTCAACTACGACGCCAAAGAGGACCAAGCGTTCCAAAATGCGGTCCGTACGTCCAGCTACGGCAAAAAGGCGACGACTCCAAAGTTTTTCTGGAACGGTGACAAAATTGGTTCAGCAGAACCGACCACAGCGATGGCCCGTCCGTCGACAGCCATTCGTCCGGTGGGCTATTCGTCGCACAACTCAAAGCTCTTCGATCCGTTAAACCAGGCCGCCAAGAAGATCGTGGTTATGGAGAATCGGAAGGAAGAAACTCCAGAGCAGCGGTACAAAAACCTGGAAACGAAGATCTACTCTCTGCTGGAGGAATCAATTGTAGCCAGTACCGGCTCGAAACCGGACATGGCCTCGGGGTTGGCGAAGGCGAAGGAAGCATCGTCGCTGGATCGCACTTTGCTGCGGATGCGCGACCAGGACGGTGGAACATATACGCACAACTTCGATCTGACGTTCTTCGTGCTGTTCAATCTTGCCAACGTGTACGCCAAGAACGAGATGTACATCGAGGCGCTAAACACGTACACGCTGATGACTAAGAACAAGATGTTCCCGAACGTAAATCGGCTCAAGATCAACATGGGCAACATCTACTTCCAGCTCGGGCTGTACACGAAGGCCATCAAGATGTACCGGATGGCGCTGGACCAGGTACCGGGTAACCAGAAGGAGCTACGGCTCAAGATTACGCACAACATTGGCATACTGTTCATCAAGATGGGTCAGTACTCGGACGCGGCGACTAGCTTCGAGTTTATCATGTCGGAAAAGGGAGACCTCAAGACGGGGCTGCATTTGATCCTGTGCTATTACGCGCTGGGTGACGTGGAGAAGATTAAGCACGCGTTTCAGCTGCTGCTGGACATACAGATCGATTACAATGAGGAGGAAAAAGTGTTCCAAGCGAATGTAAGAGCACATTTTGAGGAAGAGCAGGTTGTTGTACCCAAATAATTAACTACTATTCGTTGTTGTAGTCCAATCCTTCGTACGAGTATATTAACGAAATGATCAAATCGGATGAGCTCCACGGATACGACCGCAAACTACGCCACCTGGCGGAGAAGAACATTCTGATCTCGGCCAACTTGATTTCGACGATAATAGATGACTACTTTAACGACGGGTACAGCTGGTGCGTGGAAACGATCAAGAATTCGTATTTTTCTTCACTGGCTACCGATTTGGAGCTGAAGAAAGCGGTCATTTACCTGAAGCAGGACGACTTCCAGCAAGCCATCGACACGCTGAAGTACTTCGAGAAGAAGGAATCCAACATCGCCATCAATGCGGCCATTAACTTGAGCTTTATCTACATACTGGTGAGTTGGTTACCGCGAATGTTGGAGATGGCTACTTTGTTTTTTTTTTAATTGTTCCAATTAATAGAAAAAGGATGTTGCGTCAGCGGAGAACTACGCCGAAACGGCGAAAAAGATCGACAGCTACTGCCCGGCCGCTTTCATCAATAGTGGCGTGTGCTTCTTCATGAAGGCGGACTACGAGTCGGCAAAGCTGATGTTCACCAGTGCGCTCGACATCGATTCCACCTCGTTCGAGGCGTTGTACAATATGGGTCTGCTATTTAAGAAGCTCGGCGACCATAACAGTGCGCTGCTGTACTTTCGCAAGATCATTTCCAGCCTGGGACACGAACAGCACCCGGAGGTGCTGTACCAGATCGCCTGCCTGTACGACCTGCTCGGGGATGTCGGTACGGCGCTGGAGTACTATCTGCAGCTGCTCAGCCTGGTGCAGCAGGACAACCGGATCATACAAAAGATTGGCGAGCTGTACGAGGCGGACGGGGAGCGGCAGCAGGCGTACCATTACCACCACGAATCGTACCGCATCTATCCGATCGAAGCGACCGTCGTCAACTGGCTCTGTTCGCACTACATCGAGCTGCAGGTGGTGGAGAAGGCGATCGGGTTCTACGAGAAGGCCGTACTGCGGAACCCGCTCGATCCGTATTATCTGCTGCGCATTGCGGGTTGCTACCGGCGGATCGGCAACCAGCAGCGTTCGATGGCGCTTTTTCGCATGATTCATGAGATTTATCCGGAGAACACGGATTGTCTGCGGGCGTTGATGCATCTGGCTCAGTCGCAGGGAAATGGTGAGCTCTACGAGCGGTACAGTGCGGAGCTGCAGAAGCTCGAGAAGCAGCGAGAAGTGCGACAGCGCATCGGATCGAACCGGGCACCGAATTCCGGCAGTAAGTGTGATGTTTTTGTTAGAAACTTCCTACCCATTTCAGTACGATCTCATAGTATTTAGCCGGAACCAAATCAACTTGGTGATCTATTGATTCCTTGTTGTAGACTCTCTATAAATATGGGAAAAACCTCATAATATGACGTTTGAGTATCTTTTAAATGTTCCAATTTTCCATCTTCCACGTTTAGGTTCCCGAAAGTCGAGCGGAGATTATAGCATACGCTCTATCGGTCATGACGGTTACCAACCCGCTGGCAGTGGAACAGGCTCCGGTCACTCATCTGCCGGACTGCCCTCCAAAAGTGCGGACGTGTCGCCCGATTACAGCAACAACTTCACACCGCACGCGGGATACGGTTATTCCGATCCACTTGGACCACCACAGGAACGACCGCGTACCGGGGTGCGGAAGAACCTAACGTTCGACGACGATTCGGACGAGGAAATCAACACAATCGATCTGCTGCCCGCATGAATGGGATGCTTTATTGGGCGCAAATAACGTGTTCGCGTAAAACTATTGTGCATAAATAATAAACATGGTACATAAAAACGAAACCACACACACACGTTAGCCGATCGCTAGCGATGGATCCACCTCCGAGAGGAAGGAGATCCAGTGGCGAAAAAGCTCCCGCTCTTCGGCCGAAGTTTCGGTCAGCTTCTTCAGATGCTGTTCGATCAGCAGCAGGTACTTGATGTCGTCACGGTACTCCAGCACCAGTTCCCCGGTAACGGCCACACCCTGAAAGATCATGCGTTCGTCGGGCTCGTTCGGTTGAGACACAATGCATTCCGACGCATTCGGGGCGTTCGATGACACGCCGCTCCCGGACGGTTGTACCATAATTTCTCGGAAGTAAGCCGGGAGCTGATACATATCACAGTAGGCGCGAAGCGCAACGTGCAACAGATCGACGTACTCTTGCTGATATATTTCACTTGCTTTGGCACGGGTACGATGATTGTCTAATACTGGGTAGAGAGAGCTGGGTGGTTTTGCGTCCACCATCGGCGTTTGTTCGTCGTAATCCGACCAACAGCGTTCCAGTAGCTGCTGAAAGAAACCACGAACGTTGCCTAGGTTGGCTCGGCGGTTAAGCTTCTGGATCAACTGTTCCGACAGTCGCAACTTGAGGAAGGATGACCGAAGATTTTGAATCGTTCTCAGGCAAAGGCCGATCGAGAAGTATCTGGACGATTCAAGCGTTTTCCACAGCTGGCGAGCGTAGTGTTGGCTGTTGTCCTTTACGCACGGGTACGGAATCAAACCATCACTCAGCTGAAACTCGCTCAGATTCACCGCAACGGTAACTAGATTGATTAAACGCTGTAATGAGAGATTGGAGGAAAATGGTTCGTAACGTAATTTTATTGTTTTATCGCGGACAGAAATTGTTCGCAACAAATACTTACCGAAACAATGGCAATGTCTTCATTCGGGTACTGTAGGGCATTCATGTAGATGAACGTTTGGAAGAGTTTCTTAATGAAGAGGTTAACACTTCCATGGTCGCCATTCCATACGAGTTTCGCCACCAACGGGCATCGAGATGGATTGCAAATATTTTGATGTGTTTTTGTTGGATGACTGAAATAAAACAGCACATTCAAGTGGCAACTACATGAACATCCCCGATCCCATATCTACCTACCGTAGTATCCACATGGCAAGGTCCATCTCTAACAGTTTAACCAATATTTGCAGCACCGCAAACAACCGCTGGAAACGTTCCTCCCGCGGCAGCTGATCGAAATCGTAGCACAACCGGTTGGAACTCATCCACGAGTTGTAGTTGGAAAAGAAGATCTCATCCTCCGGCTTGCTTGTACCACGGTTCGTTCGCTTCCGAACCGAAGAGCGGTCCGTTTTCGTCTTATCCTCCTCCGTTTCAATCAGATGCTCGATCAGATGCAGCACGTTACGAAACAGACCCTCGCTTTGGTCGCACTTGGCAAAGCACGGTGCATCGAGTCGACCGTACACAATGTGTTGATAAGCCGGCCGCATATCCCACCGGCATGGAGGAAAGTGTTCGAGACACCTTTCCAGCGCCTCGCCCGTACCGAGCACAATGTCCTGCACGTGGTAGTCTACGCCCAGCTCGGTTGACGGGTGGTTGACGGTGAGCATCAGTTGCAGACCGGCCACGAATAGCTCCACACCGACGAACTCACGGCGCATGATGGTCTGGTTCAGGAACAGCACAAACTGATCCGGACGATGCTCGAGCAGCTGGTCGTGGGTAGTGGTGAGGCGCATCGGGCCGATGCATTTCGCGCGAGAACTGCGTTTGCTGACGTGCCGCTGGGCACATTCGGACACATTACGGGTGCAACGAGGCACATAGTCGACGAGTGTCAGTCGATCGCACACGGCAAAATAGTGCCGGCCGAGAACGAAGCGTAGCTTCTCGAACGCTATCAACTCCGACGCCGGTGGCTGACACTGTTCGCCGGTTTGGCCACCGACGGTAGGAGAATTCGACTTTTTCATTCGTTTTGTTCTTTGTTGCGAGGTGTTCTCTTCTGGTCCTCCGGTCGTGGACATTTTCAGTGTGTTGGTAATGTTGCGAAGTTTCACTTCCGGGCAAAAACTCGGCGTATTGTGGACTTCAGACTTTTGCCGGCTTGGTAGTTCAACCTTCGAGCGGCCCCTGACACCAGTGGTACGAGTTTCGCGCTTTACAGGCGGCATTTTTCACATATATTAGAGGCAGAAAGCGGATCATAGCACAAACACGGAAAGTAAAAACATTCAACACACAAAACTAATGTTTTCCTACGAATGTTATTTCATGTAAAGGCGGTTATTTTCAACAGACAGGTTAGATCGTACAGCTGTCTCGCGTGTTTACAAAGTATTAGGGTACCAGTTAAGGTTGCGTCATTTTAAATTTTGACAGATGTGTATGACGTTTGGTTCATGGATACAAAATAACTGAACGTTTTCTGGAAAAAACCTTATGAGCCTTCTACGAAGCGTCAGCAAATGTACCAGCGGTCTCGGGATGGTTTTTGAAGTTATTGGTATATGTAGGCTTTTAACTGTCTTTTACCGTTTTTTGTTTCTTAGGCAATTTGTTTTACGACAATTAACCAGTTTCTAGCCGTTATCTTGTATACAGCAACATTCATCAGCAAACTTGTATGCAGTAGCTTGTGTCCAGCAATATGCTACGTAGCACGTGTTTATGATTTAAAAAAACCGGTGGCTCCTTTTCATTCTGTAATGCGAAATTAATTTTAAATACAGGTCGCTAAGTGCTCAAGTATACAAATGACATGATTATTCAGAAAAATGTGAAGCCAATATCGAGTTTGATAAATGCTCCTAAGTCGACGAATATTATGTATTTGCCATCGTACCAGAGAAAGATGCTCAAGTGTAGAATTTAAGAACATGAATGTTTATGAAGTAACTTACGCAAACACTAGTTGAAGAGTTTGCAATTTCTTTCTTTAAGTCAATTTCTCATTGGTAAGCATACCCAACATCAAGTCGTGCCCGTTGTTGATTGTATTTTTAAACTATATTTTATATCGAATAAATTGGTACACTGTGACAAATAGCCAACTAATGATTATGATAAATTTCTGTGTTTCTTTCTGTGTGTTTTTGCTGCCAGTAGTTTGCATGCTGCATTCTGCCGCCAATTCTGGTAAGGTATGAGTTATTTGATTGTAGTCTGTGTGTATTCTGCTTAATTCCGGTAATGATCGATATTAGAACTGATTCTGCCGTCTCTTCCCCTTCTACATACATTCATGGTTTCATTTTGTAGGTAAGTTTTGCGTCTGGTAAAAATAGTCACTACACCATCGATAAAATCAGATTTTTGTTTCTTTTTTTGTGAGCGCATGTCGTGTGGATTTGTTTTGTTTACATTTTCATCTGCGAGTACACATTTTTTTTAAATCTGATGTCTGCTCACTATCCGTCGCATTGCTTCATTTTGAATGCCCGCAGGCAGTGTGCAAAGGTGCACTTAAACGTTAGTCGATAAAAAATACATAATAACTTAGGCTACAGAAAATAAAATTCAACAGACAGATAAATAATTCCAGTATTAAGCTTTGCACATTAAGATTGTTGACGGTTGTGTGATCCTTTTGTAGTAGTAGTAGTAGTAGTAATAGTAGTAGTAGTCTTCTACTCCAGCTTACTTCTATTTCTTTTACACTGTTACTATTAGCTTTATCGGTATACATTCGTCCCCCTGTTCTTCCTAATGTGTGTGGTTTTGTGTTACTAAAGCAATGCATTTGATTTAATAAATAAATCCTACTAATAATAAAAACGTTACCATTTCTTTCCGTGACCCACCGTTCCCACCCGATAAGAATGTCTAGCGTAAAATGTGTGTTAAAGGATTAGGAACCCTCGTAAGCAAAGGTACTAAGAGAAACAAAAAGATCCAAACTATACACAAAAAATGCGCTAGTAGGTAGCAGCTCAACCAATACGTGATGGTGGGAAGAGTTGGTATAGGATGCCGTTTGTACATTGAATAGGACAAGGATAAACGGGAAAGGATGTTAAAATTATATATATTTTTTGCTATATGGTGCACGCATGAACGGCCTCGTCGACGGCTTTGCCTCGCTGTTAGTGCCTCTATTGTGTTTAATGTTAGGTGGTAATTGGTTTAAATTAACCTAAATAAAGTTTTCCTCCCGCTTACAGCTCGTTCTCTCATAGGGATGCAGTTCCATCACTCTAGTACAGAATGCGTAATTCTATTTCACGATTTGCGTCTCCTTTTTCGATTCGTTTAGTTCTATTATAGCAAGCCATGATGAAGTCACCGAGGAAATGAATGTACACAAATAATAACAATACAATTGATTACAAAAGTCGCTGCACCTCACATGCAGAAAGCGCTGTCCCAACTTTTTCTGTGGACGATTGAGTTTTTCTTCTTCTTTTTGGTACTTGTACAGAGTACTAACAAAATGGAGCCTACTGTTCAACTGTCAAACTAAACGCACCAGTTTGCAGAGGTTTCCCGCCAGATGGCGGTTGGGTTTACACACTCAGATGCGATACTCTCGCGTTCTATTGCTCTCTGCTTTGCTCTGTCGTGCTCCTCGAACGTGGCTTGTTATGTTTGTAATATGAGTTGCCTCGTGTCTGCTGTTCCGCGTTTGCTCTGTTTAAGTATTTCTAGTTCCATTTTACATTCACACACATTTATGATTTTAGCTAATATTGTTTGTCCATTTCGCGTTGCCTCATCCGCTTCTCTGTTCGTGTTGTGCTGGGAAGGTTTCGAGCTGCCTCATGCGAACATTAAGCAGATGATATGCGGGATGATGCAGAGTGCGTTTTTCACGGACGTTCGATCCGTCTTTTGTTACCTTGTACATTGAGATCATTCGGGTGTGGCGTGATGCACAAACTATAGGCTATTGTTTTGCAAGTGGAGCCCGCTTGACCGTTTATCTCGTTTGCTACATGATAATTTTTGGTTTCTTCCGTATACAACCAATCCAACTGATTTTTTGTAAGTCGCGTTTCTCGGCAGCATTGCGAATTGGTTTTCTGTCTGTCCGGTGTGCAGTGTAAAGTAAAAGAGTTTTCCACGACTCACTCATATACGATAATCTGTAACTTAAAGTGACATTGCTGTCGGCTGCTACGGATGAATTGCATCCTATACATAGTGCATTCGATAAACTCATTCCTTCACTTGATAATGTCTGCAATGAAGTTTTTTCTGGCTCATTTTGCTGACGTGACTAACTACACTCCGTATAAGTTTGTTTCGATTGGGCTTCTCTAGTGATGTTTGTGTGATGTGTTAGGTTCGTTTTCGTTTAGAACCTATACTGTTCCTACTATACTGATCTTCATGTTCTTTCTCTTTCTCTATCTCTCACTTACTCTTTCTCTTACTAAAAGATTCAATTTTGGTTTGAACGGTTGCTGAGGCAAACTTGTCAATAGCAATTTACTTTCCCTGTTTGTCTTTTTTCGATGCTCACTTCTTCGTGTGTACTAAACAATCAATCAAAAAAAGCAAAACTTATAAAACGAACCGTTTTCTTATCTTGCTGCAACGAGTTTTGATACATAGAGTTGGCCGAAAATGTTTGTAACTTGTGCATTTTTGGTTGCTCTTTTGACTATAAAACTAACAACTACTCACCTGTCGCATTTTGTGTGGTTTAGTTTGTTTACTTCAGTGTTTTTGTTTCCTTCTTCAGTACACCGTTTTCCCGGTTTTAGGTTTGCTTGTTTTGTTTTTCGCTTATACGCTTCATAAAAGGAAGTGGAAGGCACTTTTCTCGTCATTTCTCTATCTCTCTTACACACACCCTCTCTCTCCCGCTCTCTCTCTCTTTGTCTTCGTTTCTCCAATGCGCTCTCTTTAGGCTATTCCTTGTTTTTGTTACATTCTCCCGAAATCGCACATTATTTGTAATTTGTTTTTCATTAAATATACTTTGTTCAACTATAACGTTTTCTTTGTTTTTTTTTCGTAATAATTTTGTTTAATTTTGCATAAAATTTTGTTATCTTTGTTTCCGCGTTTTGTATTCATCAAAGTTTCCTAAACAGTTTCCTAAACAAGTTTCATTTTCGCATTCTAAACACATAGGCCGAAAGGTTTTGTGCGGTTTTTGTTTTTGTAGCGAGTTTTCTTTTTATTTTTGTAATTTTCTACTCTCCTCAAACACTTGCCTAAACGTTTTGCTTCCTGCACTGGGGAAAGAATGGCGTTGGATACTTCGGCTGCAAGAGGATGTCTTAAAGAGGAGCTGCTTCGGAGCTTGGCCAAACATGGTTCGGTACCAATTCCGCCTTCTTGTTCGTTCCTTCCTGTTTCCTTTTTCTTTGTTGTGGTTGCACCGCAGACCGGATGCCGGGATTAAAAATGTTGATGTTGAACCGGAAATCAGTGTTTCATGATTTCTCTCTGCCTTTCCACCACCACGTAACCCACGGGTTACGTTTTACGCGTCCAGCCTGTGGTACGCTTCCTAGTAAATGAAAATAAATAAAACTCATAACATTTCAAAACATGGAGCGTTCAATCTCAAAATCGACGGTTCTGAAGACTATCCTCGAAAGCCAAGATCCTAGCGAGAAAGTTGGTGATATTACCAATATCCCAATATCTCGAGAAAGGAGCTATGGTGTTTTCATGAACTTAAAATCCTAGTATTGGACAGTATTCAAGAGATCTGACAAAGGGGTTGTGATAAAAGCAGCATAGCCGTACTTATATTGGTACTCAGGAGTACAAACAAAACCAGAAAACCTAAAAAATATCATTCTCTCCATAAGTTAATAAGTTATGCCAAAATTCAAGATTATTGGATCATAAGTGAACTCTATGATGAATTTCCGTTGATTTCCATATCACAACTTCAAAATCCCGAAGAGCTAGCTCCTTGGGAGTTTATAGAAGGAGGATCTGGTATTACTCAGGCTCAAAGGACTTTTGATGAACTAAAGGTTGATAATCTTGTCTTAATAAAAGACTCATGTCAAGAATGGCTCAACACTCTCGAGAAAATACTAATGAGTCAGGGAGATCAGGGATACCCTGGTAGATAAGGAAGTGTTCACTGAGGAATCAGCTAAAATTCGAGAGGCTTTATTCAGAAACCGAAGGTCAGAGATCCATTTTCGAGAGGAATCCTGAAACACTCCATCAGAGGACAATTTTATCATTTAATCCCTTATATTACTCTTTTTCTTTGTATTAACCACATGTTAATCAAACATGATGTTGATCAGAGATTGAGAAAAAAGTACAAAATATAGTAAACGAAACAGTAAACCGAACCCAAAACTCACTCACCTACCTCCCACTTTCCATTCCGAGCTCTAAAAGGCCTAAAAGGTTGTGTGTGTGTGTGCTCCGTTTCGTGTGATTGTGTTTGTTTTTGCTTCGCTATACAGTTTGTCTCCAAAGTTACCGTCCGTTCATAAAGTGGCCGAAAATTTGTAAAGTTAAGTCCAGCCTGTCGCTGAGTCGCTGTGAGAATTCAGCGACAGTTTTGGCATATGACAGCATGTTTCCTTTGCTTCGCTAGTCACATCGAATCCTCGTATCGCGAGTTACGAGCGTTCTCTTCCTTGTTTACTTTTTTAAAACATTTTAGCCCCGAATTTCTCTTTGTACACATGCAGTGCAGCAGATACGTCCGTAGGTTCCGCTAGATCGGCTACGAATCCCCTTCAGAATTTCGGCGAGGGAACCGGTGTTGTGTTTGCATCTAGCACTGCTCGCTTCTGTCCCATCGTTTTGGAATGTAAGATTCCAGTGTTTGCTTCTTGCTTGGCTAATCAAAACCTGTATATTGCACGCCTATTTCTGCCAGCTCGGCTTACTCGAGCAGATTGACCGTGGAACGTTCGCTCGCACCCCGGTGCGCTCATTGCACTCATTTTCATCCGATCTCCCCCGATCTGTTTTTACCTTAAATTCTCCTCTCACGCAATCGTTTGGAAGCATGCCATCTACGGGCTAAGGGACTTTCACCATCATCCCTGTGTGTCGCTGTGAGTTTCTCTCGGCAGTAAACTCCGCAGGTAATAAATACTGTGCAGTACAAGTTTCACACCTATATTTAATGCTACATGTGGAAGGGAGTTTTGTGTTTATGTTTGTGGGTGTGAGTGTGTGTGTGTGTGTGTTTGTTTGTGAGAATAACGAGCCATCATTCAGCTTCTTTTTCTCACACTTGTGGGAGCTTAAATATATCACATATTAAAAATTGTCTAACTTA
The DNA here is from genome assembly GCA_000956275.1 of Anopheles koliensis. Classification (NCBI taxonomy): domain Eukaryota; kingdom Metazoa; phylum Arthropoda; class Insecta; order Diptera; family Culicidae; genus Anopheles; species Anopheles koliensis. The sequence continues at coordinate 54 of JXXB01032842.1, read as the reverse complement.
TAAAAGATACAAAACAAAAAAAATCCGACCGATAGATGGAGCCAGCGTGTACTT
>JXXB01032838.1:0-14902 GCA_000956275.1 Anopheles koliensis | reverse complement strand
GCTCGGTTTGGTCAGTCCAGTTAAAGTCCTTCCCTTCGAGTTTCGGGGCAATTTTGGAGTGTTGAAACACTGAGCCAGGACTCGCTCGTTTTCGCTTTCCGGAACCGTGAAGGGAAACACGGACCGTTCGGTCCGCTCTGCCGTATATACCGTGTTGTTGTGTTGCTGTCGTTTGCTAACGGTTGAATTATTCATGTTTACCGATTCCAGGCACAGGGTGGCGTTCGTTTTCTTTCGCCATTCATTCGAGCCGACGAATGTTTGTCAATGCCAAGGTTCGTTTACGGCCGAGGCGTAAAGCGAACGCAGGTCTGGGTGACTTTCAGGGAGGCCTGCGAAGAGGTCGCACTAGAATTCGGGAACGCAGCCAAAAAACGCAACCGAATAGAAGAAAAGGTGGAGAAAACATACACCTTGCCCCAACCTTCAAGGCGTATCAAGGCAGAGAGCTGGAGTGTTGGTTGTTGGAATCTACCGAGCGAACAAATCGTTGAATCGGTGGGTGTAAGGGATGCCGGCCGTTAGACGAAGCGTAACGACACAGAACGTGGGACACAGGCAAAAGGTCAAAGCTGCTGTCACGTGAGGCACCACGAGAAACAGAAAAAGTACCATTATTGTTCGATGTGCATGCGTGTGTGTGTGTGTGTGTGTGATGGAGGCTGATATGTTTTCAAGCCATCCATCCATCGAAAATGTCGCCCTCAATGGGCCGTGAGAGTGTCGTAATTTTGTTCCGTAGCATTTCCTTTCTCAAACGTTCGGAACCTGGTGGTCGCTGGTTCGCTAGCAAGACGCGCATTGCTTTTAACGGACCCTGGTCAGCGATGGGAGGCGCCGGAGACGTTAAACTCCACTAACGGAATTTCCAAATGACATATTCTATTTTGTTCCGATTTCCTGTTTCCGAATCGAAGTGTACAGTTGGTGCGTGTGTTTTATGCAGCGGTTAAAGATTATTTAATGACTAAGCGATAGAATGATCATACGTTTTTATGTTCTGGATCATTTTGGCTGTTTTTATTCGGTTGTCTTGTAAAACTCCCATCGTATCGCAGCATAAAGTCGTACCGAATGGTGCATCATAAATTGTTTGGAGAGTGTGAAAATTGCGTTATCTTCCAGTGAGACATACACACCCAAACACCATCGTTAAAGGATACCGACCATACAAAACCATGTGATCCAACTGAAGCACCATACCATTGTGGGCCATAATCTGGCTTTTCGGCATTTTAGTGGTGATGTTCACTTTGTGACAAGGATTACAATCCGCCGACAACACTCAGCACCGGTTTGGGTGTGGGTTTGGTTGCGAAACGAACACACCGAACAGGAAGAGCGTGAGATGTGCTGGCTTCCAAATTCTGCACCGCACCTTCTCCGGTCGCTGAAACAAGAGTGAATGCCGAGATAGCTAAAATAACCAATTCATTGGAATGTCGAGGGTCCTGTGATCGTTCTTTTGGAAAGTTATTTAGGCAGGAATGTTCCGTAGCTAACACAGTTGGGTAGAGGATCTGTTACGTTCATACCGACAAGATCCGCTTTTCGCGTATTCTCAGTTACAAAAGCTACTTTAATGATTTGAAATGGCAAAACGTTACTAAATTTAAATGACCAATGGAATAAATCTTTTAAAAATAAACAAATAAAAAGAAGCAATTCACTTAATCTCGCAATACTATAACAAACAAATAAAAATTCTGTAAAACGTATGACAACATCGCTGCCATCTCCTCTATTATTGAGTCCTAAATGTATTATTTTCATTCATTTTCATTCAGTCATCACACCTGCCTACCGTTTTTTCCAACCGATCGAACAGTTGATTGCTTTTTCATGGTTTTTAAGAGCTACTGTTTGCGGTTTTCGCCAGTACCAAAGTGCTTCGCGGTTGTGGATTGAGGCTTCCACTTTCATTACTCTCGCTGAGGTAATGCCAGCAAAGCAGAAGTGCGTTTTTTCCTCGTTTTGAATTGCCTTGTCACTAGGTCAGAACAAAAAAAGACTCGGACAGCTGACATGTTGCCGTCACGGTGTCAATAAAGGAACGTTTCTTCGTTGTCATAGATAAAATATAAAGTGTGGCAAACGGGATCGATTGTACTATTTTGTTGCAGTTGTGATATTTTATTTAAAGCTGATAAATGTTTCCTAATCCTGATCCAATTTTATTTTTAATATTCAGATAGCATAAAGTTTCATGAACATGAAGACATATACTTTGTTGTATTAAAATAATTTTATATTAAAAACAGAAAGAAAAGGGATTTCATTTTCTTATGCACTTGGTTTGAGCTGTGTAAGAGTCAATCAGTCAGTAAATAATCGGAAAGTTGTATTTAACATAAACGACATCATAAAATGAAAGTAATAAAATCTTAAGCTTAAAAAGTTAAAAATTAATAAATTATTTTTTATTTCGTTTCGTTTCAGGTATGGCAACTACAATATTAAACTACACGCTAAACACCAAGTAAATTGACCTCTTATTTCTCAAATTATTATATGGATTTACTGCAGCTTGTGTTGAAGTATCTCATTTGACACACATTTATAATGGAATCGGAACAACATTTTCCAACGATTCTGGAAACGTAGGCATTATTAACTAAATCACTTCGAGTGTTTCGTTCCATCCACTTGCATACATTCATTTTCTTTACTGACAAATGTCTCATCTAGCTTCTGACAAAATCATCAACCACTACTTTGAAGATCTACTTAAGATTCCTACAGCAAAGCAAATCGTTCCGTAAGGTACAGCTTATGGTAAAAAGACAGAACATTGTCTGCCTTTCTTTCAACGCGTGTCACATCGAATCTTTTTGGAGCGTCCTTGATTCTCTCAACCAGTGTCATCACCATTACCATAATGCACATGCACTCTTGCCAGGGTTTAGTTTTATTCAAATGAACTGCAGCCCGATAACAAACCACCCGATGCATAACTGCGTTCCAGTTTACATTTTCGCTTCCCTTTTACTTTTCCTAACAATGGGTAACATTCGCTGTGCCGGAGAGTCTCTTCTCTGACTGAACTGCGAAGACGGTTTTGCCATCAGCAGTCTGCGATATTTTTTGTTTATGCTGCCAGACTTTTTCCCACCACCGGTTCTCGCGTTTCGGAGAGTTGCGAATCTTGAATCGCAGTCGGTAACGATGTTGTTATCCACCACTGCCGCGTTTGCACGCCAGTTTTGTCGGAAAAGATTCACTACCGCCAACGGTTCACATATCGCGGCAACGACGCGCTGATGTTTTTCTCATGCTGACTTATGAGGTCAAGCTTTCACTACCACTTTCTTGCGCTTCAGTTTTACGGGTGCGACGCTTAGCACATTTTGCCAGCCTTCAATTGTTACAAGCCACTTTTGATATGGGAATCAGGCTGTTCTTACCGAAACGTAGCAAGTGAACTTAACTCTCCGTGTCCTACAAACCAGACTATCAAATGATGAACAAAAAATCATCTACGAAATTAAAGATTCCATGCTCACTAATTTCAGCTAGATAGAGCAGTACAGCGACGTACCCTAAATTTTCTTAAAATGCTTATGCTGCATTATATGTTACATTGATTTGTTCACAAACAATTGTACAAACCCACGGAACGATATTTCTAGGGAAAAAAGAATCCAACAAGATAATCTCCGATTAGCCATTTAGTATTTCAATACTTTGACGTATTCCTTGTAAGCAACTTAACGCCACTAAATGGTCAGTTCGCTTTATTCTAAAGCACCTTTTCCAGGACTTGGCTAACCATTCTAGCTTTGCACAATCCACATAAACAAGATTAGACACCCTTCGCCGCGGGCATATCGTAGGCAAAAGATAAACACAACACCAAACCTTTCCATTCTCATATCGTCTTAGTGTGTTAAGACCGTTTTCTCACACAAAGCGCCTTAAAATTCAAGCAGTTCTTTGCAAAACCGACGTGTTTTTTTTTTGTGTTGGGCTATAATTTCTGCATTGTAATCTGTGGGTATTAAGTCATTTGTGTGGTTTATGCACGATTAATTTAATTTAAAAAACTTGTTAAACTACATCCATTTTCAAGAAAAAATTACAAAACTTTTTTTATTATCTCAGGAAAAAATCAAAATGTTATTTAATTCCTTCTTTTATAACTCTTTGCCTGATATCTCTGATGAAAGGAGCATGAAATATATCATCACAAGAAGCTCTTAAAAAAGAGTAAGGAAAGGTGGAAAAAAATGTTCAATTTTTAGCATCCACGTGCATGGCAGTGTGAGCCTGGACTGCAATCATTTGCATATTATGGTAATGTCTATCCGATTACGTTCACCGATTTCCCTAGGCTTTCCCATATTTAGATCCATGTTTTTTTTTCATCATTTTCCGTGGTGTTCCAGCCCAGTCGTAAAACACACCGCAAGATTCGCCAAGTTGGACCTGGACATTTATGCGAACACAAGAAAAAAAAATTGAGATAGAAGCTTGGCATAACCCATTTGCAACACGAGCATTGTAGGAAAAGAAAAATGAAAATATCATTTGGTGCTCCCCAAATAGATAGATTAATTAAAAATTCAAAATGATGCCACCGGAGCAGGTCAACACTGCCATTCTAGTTACACCGGAAGTGTGAACGGGAAACCCAAAATACACGTGTTCAATCTACCTTATTTGTCATCAGGCACTGAAAGGAACCATAATCAGTCCCTGGATAATTTTTCGCTCGCCTACCTACCGAAGCCTGCTTAATTGTTACACGGTCAGGGATGATGCTAATTAAATTAACATCGTGCTTGTCCTACCTGTTCTTCAGAGTAGGAGATTTTTCAATAATATTATACCACAGCTCACAAATGAACGGAATTGTTATTCAAGCAAACTTTTTTATGTTAAAAATGTTATGCTTCATTAGTGGGGTCGAGGAAATTGGACAAATTGTATGACAAATTCATTGATTCATACTTATTAAACTTTTATTTTGTACTGCTTGCCAAACCAAAAATGTCTATGAAAAATGCACGAAAAAGCGAAACAAAAATCATTTTTTAATAATTCAATGCGCTCGTTTGCAATGGAATGAAACCTCCATTTCATGTGTCACTTTCAGAATGAAACGCTTTTGCTTGATCATAATTTATTGCAACTTCTGAAATCATGACAACGATAGACATGGTGGTGAAGTATGAGTTGCTGCAGTGCTGCATGGACGACATCAGACAATCTGATTCAAACACCCACACTCATCTGCACTTCATCTGCGCTAATAACAATCGCTCCAAAGTGGTTTCCACGTGGTCTTTGTTGTGATGATGGGAAACACACAACCCCCGAACGAAACCCATTTTACACTGTGATGAGTGGAATCGATTTGACGCGATCCTCTACCGGGGAGGGGGGCGCAGTGTTCGCTCTCCAGCTCGGGCGTTGGGAAGAATTGAAAAGGACAACACCTAGATAATACCATCTCGATAGCATAAATGTCACCTTACTTTACGCTTATTGACCCATAAAATTCAAAGAAGGGAATGCTCTTAAAAGCAACATAATCATCAAACGCCTTCACTCGCATCGCCACACGCAAACACTTTGTGGTGGTGCTGAAAAGGTGGCCATCAAGTCGTGAAGCTTTAGCGCCGTGGACAGTAAACACCGGGAGAGCCGCTTCTTCCCACACGTACGTACAGCTTCCCGGAGTTTTGCTCATATTGGTAACGGAAAATAAATAACTATATTGTCTCACGCGGTTTTCTGGGGGATTGGAACTCTGAAACCGCGGAAGATTGGCTTGGAAGTGGGATAGACATTTATCAAGCACTCTTTATGCGACACATAAAACATTCTGGTCGTGCACTAATACACACACACATGCTCACAGCACTCTCGAACGTATCACTCAAGAGTTTCAGATGCTGGTAATAACAGGCATGATTTTAACATCACTCATTCTTCTCCCTTAGGAAAGATTAGAATTTATTATAGAAACAACAAAATTTCATATTATTTAAAATACGATCTAGAAAGATATCAATTTGATAAAAAAATAAACGAAAATGTTATACCTTCCAAATTAGAGTGTGAATGGCGAAGTATATTGCTTTTCCATTAGCACAACTTTAGCTAGCATGCCAAATGCTGCTGCTTCGGGTTGTGAACGAGGAGAACACCCATGGCCCACTTTCGTGGATCATTAATTAGAGAGACATTCTAAACCATCCATTCGGTGCTGCCATAGAGCCAACAAATGGCCACATTAAGTGCCGCGTCCAGGACGCATGAGTTTGAAAATCTCATTTCCGATCCTCGTAACTCGAGCCAAGGAATACCTTCCGTGCGAGGCCGCTGTGTGTGAAACTCGATGCTCCTTTTCGTAAAAAAAAACCAAATTTATAACCGTTTCCATTGGGTGGATTAAAGGTTCCTCGCTGTCTGTGTGAGTGTGTGTGTGTGTGCGTTTTTTGGCAAAATGTCGATCTGCTCCGGTTCTACGTGCGGTACGTCGTAGTGCACAGGCGCGCTCGCTGTGTGAACAATGCGAAAGATAGTCGTGCCTGCACACCGGTAATTACATTTTTATTGCCATTTAGAATGTATTTTTCACGAGCAAATTGTTCTCTCATGCAGCTATCTTGAAAGTCTAGTAAATTGAGCTAAAAAAGCGCTGACACTGACCACGAGCTCCGGGACGGTGTTACTAAACCGACAGCACTGGCAATTGTGGTTTGTTTTAAGTCGACCTCAAATTACCCCAAATCGGTTCTGGCTCCGCGGACAGGGCTCGTTTTGCAAAACGGACAGCTCACATCCGCCACGATTTCTTGCAATCAAGCTAATTTCCCTCCCTACGAAGAACGTACCGGAGCGAACACGAGCTAAAACACGAGGTTTAAAAAATGGAATCGCTGTAATGCAAACCAAGAACAGTCTTCTTCTCACCTTTGATCCTGACCGCGCGATCCCAATTTCAATCTGTTCCATACCGCTCCCGATACCGTCTCGGAAAACAAGCGAAACACGATGCGCACACATATTGGTTTTTACTTTCATATCAAAATTAACTTCCAACGAAAACAAACCATCGAACGTGCCTTTTCGATCGTCGAGCGGCCGGCAATGACCCTGGCGTGGAGGCTGGTGAGTAGAAAAACAAAACCGACCTTCTCACCCCGAGCTTAAGACGAGCCGGGAACAAACAGACGGAACGGAACGAACGGAACGGAACGGAAACGGCACGAACAGGGCAGAGCACCGATAATGGGAAGGTGTTTAAAAGTAATTTTCATTATCCATCCATCCGACGAATGCGTTGTCCTGCGTGCTCTTTAGCCAACGCATAAGGATCGAACGTGATTCGACGGCTGTGGCGCGCGGCGCGTTGAACGGCATACAGCGTACACAGACCGTGGAGCGTGAGGAACGGTGGTGAAAATTAAAGATAAATATACTTGATCAACACCTGAGCCCCATGGACGAGCGTTCATCACTCAACATCGATGCGTTGTAGCTATCGCTCGCAACCATCCACTTAGAACCGAGCAGCGGTTCATCTGCGTTCTTCAACCTACGAAGGCATCGAGGCTGGGAACGAGGAAGTAAATTGCCTTTTCCCTTTTTCTCGTTCGCTGCACTCGATACTAAGTTGGCGTGGATATGGCCTTTTTATGCAGCGTGTTTATTTTTCTCTTTTCCTTTCATCCTATTTTGCTCTCAATCAATCCCTTTTTGTCAGGGTTTTTTTTACAATCTCTCGCTTCTTGCTCTTGCCCTTGGCCCCGAGCATATCGAGAGCAGTGAGGTGGTTACAGATCGCTTGAATCACTTTCCTTTCGTTCCGTTCCCTTTCAACCGTATCCTAGATACAATATCCTGCACCGTCCTCCTCCAGCTTGGAAACCCCAGCAAAGAAGTGATTGATTAGGTTTAATGTTTGTGTTAGTTCCTTATTTCGAATGTAATTTATCTTACGCTCATTCGCACACACCCGCTTACTCATGCGCTCGTCGGTGCACGTACGTGTGTCAGATTTTTTGGCTGGCGAGCGTTTAAGACGCCCGTACAAGTTGCGTGCGGCTGTGCGTTGCTCAATTCAACCCGTCGTTCGATGTATTTTCCCAGATTTGCATACGTTGGAAAATCCGGTTGGAAACGTGATAGGGAATACCCGTCCCGATCCTTCCCGAGCTGTGGGACGGTTGAATACGTTGATGAAGCGTTCTGAAACGCTTCCGGTAAGGTGAACGATTACCTGATCTCGGCCCACACCATTTACACCGACCTTTGGCAGAGGCGGGATGTAATTTCCCAGCTGCCCTTTGACATGGTGTGATTTATTTGTTCCATGATATTCACCGGAAATTCTACCCTTGTTTTGTAGATGCTGTGAGGAAGATTCAACAAGAGGTAATGATTTCTTTGGATAGAACTATTGTACAATAGTTTACGGGGCTGTAACGAAGGAAAAATTCTGTTTTAAATTATTATTTATTGAAAACAACAACTGTTCGTAAATTTACAATTTAGAAACAATTTAGAAACGGAAACCAAAACTTGCGAATAATTTTTTACAAAACGTTGCTTTGTCTCACTTCTTTTTTAAATTTTAGTACCTCTCTATTCGTTCGGGTTTTAATGGCCTATGCTGGTAATTAGAGTCTTTCACAAGTCCATTATTTGTTTGTGATAGTATTTTTGTGATGTTAACTCCAATACATTACACTACCGCTTAAGTATCTCTTTTATTGCAGAATGAGCCACAGTTTAGGATACACAACAATAACAATAGATTACGTTTTCCATTTCTATTGCACTTAAAACACCTTTCACTTTCCCTGTGCATGTTAAACAACGGAACGACAGTTGTAAACGATACGCGAAATCGGTCTTCGCAATCAATCATCATAATTAACGCGAAAACCGTTCGCTTCTGCGAGAAATGTGGCCGAGAAAACTGAACCTTCCTCTTCTAATTTACCACCAGCAAGTGCGTCATTCGGTTGATCCGATAGCAGCAAGTGCAACAAATTTAAACCACCCTCGCACAGTCGCCAGCGGCAAGAGGTTTGGCGTTTCAACCCACGCCATCTCCGTTCACGCCGTTTCCATTTCCGACAAATTGTTGCCGACAGTCCATTGTTACGCACCGTGGTGTTTCCATCTCCCGGCCGCAGGGTTAATTCCCAACGCGCGAAAGCACCGATCCCAGCATATCTTCGACAAAAAACCGGGACGCGAAGAAGGCAAAAATTTTCCCACCCTCGTAAACTGCAGCAGACACGAAATCGGTTGTGCCTTAATGTAAGCTCCTCTGGTCAAACAACCCGGAAAGAGCACGAAGCCCCGCGCTCCGGCGTGGAGGGAATATGTAAAAAAATAATATTAAATTCTGATGTGCCATTATATTGTAATCAAAATAATCATCATAATGGAAATTAGTATAGACGCGCTGTTGCTTTCGATTGTATCGTTTCCGCTCGAGCTTCCCCATTCCTCCCGACTGCGGATGAGCTTTTCCCGATGGGGTATTCGGCTATGATCATCGCTTGCCTGAGTGCCGGATCGGGTTGGTTCGCTTCAGCATGGAACCTTCGGTGGTGTGCCTACTTCGAAGCAGCTCTTTTTTATGTAGTGCTCATTTAGGTTCTTGTTCGCGTTTTACGCTTATTATGTAGTTTTGGCGGGAACGTTTGCCCAAAATCAACTCACAAAAAAGAACGAGAATACATCGGGAAAGAAAACGAACGCTCACTTCGAAAACGATCATTGACCGCTTTTTACCGGATATGTTTTGAAGCGCACACTTCCTATTAAATTTTTCTAATACCCGAATTTGTATTCGGTCGATGGAAAACGATCGTTCATTTTCTTCTCTGCACCTGCTGAACCAGTTTAGTTCGTTCAAAAATTGATCCGCCATGTTGTTGATTAGAATTAAACACTGTTGGAGTTAGACGCATCCGAACGATCGAAGATGTGGTGCAAGAAATTAGAAATGAAAATATTATGATAACATTTTGTCCGCTTCTCCGTCGTTTGGCTTCCTTCACATAAACCTTCACGCTCTGGCTGCGTTGGAACCTTCCACACCACAAAAATTGCGATCGTTAGACTCTGGTCTCTGGGATTAGAACACATCTCCCTCATTGGAACTGAAAGGTCGGTCTCTCGCCGGTGACCGTTCAGCGCCCCCAACTGGGACGTTCTTAGAGGCAGAGTTCTCGTTCCATAAATTATCATGTTTACCGTAATTAATGGTCTTTCTGGTGCAGGGAGGAGGGAACGCTTTGACCAAACCGTGGAAGTATCAGCTCCTTTGGAAGTCTCGTTTTTTGTGTTCCTCTTAGTCTTCCTCCCTGTGTATCACGTTATGCCTCTCTTTCTCATTGACTTCCTACCTGCACCGGTGGCACTAGAATATAAACAAACAAACCCACTCTTCCCGGAACGCTAAGAAAAAAAAACAAACAAACGGTGAAGATGTGCCCGCAATCTTTCCGACTGCATGTTCCGGAAATGATGCGAAAATTAGTTTCTATTTTATGTGTTTAGGAAATACTCGAGAATTATGTAAATCACCTTCCAGTGCAGTGCAGCGTGTTTGTTGCGCGCTATTACACCAAACGGCGATAATAAACGGTCCAACTGACCGCAAGATGTCATTCCAAGGCACGGCAAATGAACTGACCACATGAATCTCAGTGTCAATACCAAGCCAGAAAGGGCTACGTCGAAACCTTTCATTTCCAGCAAACCCATTAGAAGTTCTATCCCCCCGAGTCTTGAGCTTTCTAAGTAAAAAACAAAAACGAAAAAACACACGGTAAATTATATATTTTGTGCTGTGTGTTTTGATAATGATCTTCAAATTGATCTCGTGGAACTGACCGTCGGAAATGCGGTCGAATGAAAACTTTTCAACCTTGATTCCCCTGACGGATGGATGGATGAATGGATGGATGGGGTACAGCAAATTATTAACGAGCTGGGAAACGGACCACCATTTCTGGTTAAAGTTCCGATGAAAAGCAACGGATTGTAAAAGCAACCCCAAACAGTCTCCAAAGGGTCAGTTTCTGTTTCGAGAACGCATAATTAACTAGATCACTAGATTTGTGTTGGTTTTTTATAAATATGCGAAAGCAAACTGTTAAATGACAGGTTATGCTGTCTTTTCGAATATAATTTGATGCACTGATTCACATCAATCAGAACCATAATCCAAATGGAATTTGCATCTGCTCAGACTCTCGAGAGGATATTATAGATAGAATAGTTCTAATCGCTTTCGCATTAAAATGTAGAATTCTCTAATTGATACATTAGAGTTTATTTTAATTAGCTTGTCAAAATTTCTCCTTTATTTTCATTCAACCCGGGAAAACGTCTATAGATATTGACAAAAAGTAAACTATTAACAACTTTGTGAAATACCGTACACCAGCGTCTTGGTTGATAACACGATGCATCTAAATAGACTGCAATGTTGTGAGAAAATGACAACATCAAAGCCATCATCACCCATCATCACCAACTCAGATCGGCTTCAATCTCCATTGTACGCTATGCATGTCTAACCAGCCGAATTCAACTTGGCAATGAATAATTTCCATTTGTTCGGTACATTAAAGCTTTAGTTGTTCCTCACGTGCTCACTCCGTAAGAGTACACCTGCATACGTCGATGGCACATCAATAGGCTGAGATTAATATTCAACGACATCATTATTGTGATGAAAGCACAACACACAAACGTCACCGCGAAACATTATTTCGCGTTCGTGTCACATTTGGCGAATGGCATATGGAAGGATAAACTTTTTCTTTTTCTGTACACCCACAAGACACAAATAGCTGCAACCCCTTTTCACAATTTCCTTTCACTTTGTTACATTTTTTCGCCTTGTTTTCATACGATTTGGCTACGGTGAGTGGAAGAATGTACAATTTATGTTACAGAATATGTCATGGAGCATTTCGTGAACGCTTTGCATGGCAAAGAAAAGACAACAAGGCTATGAATTGAAAGCTTGCGCGTTATCGCACACGCATAATTTATTGTTTACTCGTGTTTTTATGAGCAAACCTGTTTGATGTGATTCAAAGCTACTTACATGGTAAAAACTGGTAAATTTCAAAGCTATCTGCCTACTTGTTACTTTTAATTAATACATATATAACAGATACAAGCTATCACGTCACATTATGTATGCTGTAAAGGTTTCAAACACGTTAAAAAATACTTCACATTATATAAAACGGCCATTATGTGAACACATTTTGGCAACCAAATATCAACAAAAGCTCTCATACAGTGTTTTGGATATAACCTAAAAAAAATAGACACACTCATTGGTGTGAGACAAACCAAATGCATTTCATCGTTCTATTTGATGTACTCCATCCACACCCATTTCCTAAGCCTTTCACCATATTTGCTATACGATTCATCTATTTGCTCACAGCGGCATTCATTCGAAAAAGAGCCATATTTCATACGGTTTTGCATCTAACCGCACGTTTCGCACCCACTGCAACCGAAACCGATTGCGATGCGTCAATATATCGTTCAACCCACGTTCAGAACGTTTTTAGTTTTATTTCTTGATACCGTCGACCGTTTGTTTTACTCACCAACGATAAACCGACAGTCGGCATGTGAAGGGAGTGTGTGTGTCTGTGCAATATGAAAGTGATTTGCCCATGATTTCCTCGGTGCATCATCGCACGATGCCAGCATGTGGTTGCGCATACGTTTGTTGTTCAATAGTTGATAGCACGAGCATCGAAATGCAAAACCTGTGTCTGTTTCATGCCCAAACTGATAACGTAAATCCGCAACGATTTTTATACTATAGAATTGTGGCTTTCTAGTCATACTGCCAATTGTGAATGCGTGTTCCTTGATAGTGTTTTAGTACCTGTGAAAACAAAAAAATGACACATTTATTGTGCTGCGTTTAATCCATCGTTAAGTATTCATTTACTCGATCATGTTCGACAGTTTTCATAAAACACTTTCTCGTCCAAATCCTTCCTTTTTATCCGTCAACTTTTCTACGAGAATTTTGGGTTTTCACAAAGCTAATGAATGTCCCACTCATGCATCGCTCTCGCTGATCGCTGGTCAGGGTCATTTTCTTAGCATACAAAATTGCTTGAAATTTTGCTACCTCCCAGTGACATCAGAACGTAAAAAATACCTCACTCCGTCTCCAATCCCTTTAACGGATGTTTTTCTTTCCAGTTTTCGAATTAATCTCGGATCCAATCATAACAAACCGCTTCCAGCACAGTCACCCGGAACCGATAGCCCTATACCTGGCCATTGTTTCCTTGCGGTCATCGTTTATTTTTCTGCCACACCGACCGAGCGGAAGATATACGCGTCAGGAGAGGTCGTCAAAAAGCCTTCATACCAAGGGGCTCCGAGGAAGAATGTCGGAGGCTTCCTTTAGCGAAAGAAAAACACCAAAAAGGACGTACAACGAACGATATTGTCAGAAAGGAAAACACTCAATTCTAGGGACGGGAAAAACCAACAGTTTCTCTTGTCGCTTTCGAAGCGGTAGAACGGACAAGATTCTACAAATGGCTAAATTAATAATGAGCATAAAAAGCGCGGCCTGCAGCCTGCGGGCCAACGCGAAAAGTAAATATTTTTATAAGAAATTAAAATCGAATGAAAAGTAATGCTCTATCATGGCACGCATGCGAGACGAGGATGTTGTCACCCAGCAATGGAGATGGAGAAGGTTTACAGAAGAACTGAGCGACGATCGCAACAACAGAGGGAATTGAAAATTGAATTTTCAATATTATTTTTCCATATTCTTCCTATCTACTCTTCTCCTTTAGATTTCGGTTTTTATGTTATACACCGAATTCTATCCTTGTTTTTTTTTAAATTGTAAAAATATGAATGAACGTGAGCCTACGAGCTGTTTCTTTCAAGAGCACTAACTAATGATTGATTATCTGAGCTTGATGTCCTGATGGCAGTTCCTTTCCGTTCCGTGATCTGAACAAAGCTGAACTTCCTTTAGTTGCTGCATACCAAGAAATAATGCCTCACATCTTCCACCCTAAAACAACTCACGTACCTCGCCTGCTCCAAGGGAAACAAAAACAATGTGCGGTAATTGTATAGTAGGAGCCGAAAATAGTCGTCCGGCAGAGGCATACGCCATCATTACCAGGTCCGCGGCCGTCCGCACGGCGGCACAAAACGAATGCGAAAGGCTTAAGCGGCCTGTACACAATGACGTTGTCATCGGCTGATCTTTTGTCCCTCTCTCAATGCGACGGTTCCAGACGTTATACATTGCGCCATCGGTCAGAGAACCTCGATGTTAACGGATAATTCCGACCAAACCGGGCAGAATGGACGATTCCAAAGATTTTAATCTCTATTGATGGTTGCGGCGGCTACGAACGGCGGCTGTTCACGTGTTTCTCAGGCGCAATAGCTTGGTCGCTGTTGTCAAAACAATGGCACGTTGTCGGTTGGATCATAAGGCCGATGTATACATACATATTTTTTCTTGCTGCATGTTGCCGTTCTTGCTCCGTCTTCCCCTTTAACGGGCAGGCGGTCGCGCGCGCACTCTCCATTATCGACCACAGTATGATGGCATCTTTTCGTCTGAGAAATCATCAACAATCCGTTGCGTACAGGGAGGGTTGCCGGTCGCTTGATGGACTTGTAACGGGCTCCAAATGGTACGAGATAACCGGCTCAGCAAAAGAATGCCCACCGTTTGCCCTAAGCCGAGTGGAATCTCGCGCACACAGAGGAAGCTTCTTGCGAACAGAAAATGGTCCAGATATTGTCATTTGCGAAGCACCACCACACCAGTAAACTTTAGTGTTAAAAAAAAACACACACACACCAGTTGTGAGATGACCGAAAACTTCATTGCTGA
>JXXB01032807.1:0-13485 GCA_000956275.1 Anopheles koliensis | reverse complement strand
GATCTATCAACCAAACAATTATACCAGTTTACAGATAAGCATGAAACTGGCTGCACCAAAGAAATGAGGAAGCAGTAAGTAATTTAAAGTATTACATCAAATCATCAAAATTCACTAATGTAATAATAATAGTTACAGGATAAATCATACAGATCCATCAACAAGAATATTGTAAATTTTCTGAGACCTTCTATATTTTCCAAGTAAAATTGAAACATTACAGAAAAATTATTATAATTAAAATTCAATGCTAAAAAATGTAGAATTTTGTTGGGCTGCAGGATAAGGTGTCGTAAGCCAAACAAAATATCGTACTCAATTTTTGAAAAATATTTTACGATCACTTGTCGCTACTGGTCGAACAAAATTAACGGAAGCACTAAACATCAATAAGTTATATCACCGCGCGTTGGCTGTATGGGTCCACTTTGACGTTTTCTGGGTACACAAGAAGAAGAAGAGAAGACGGCCAGGCCTAATAAATAAAATAATAAAAAGAAGAGAAAAAATTGTTGCAATTCGATATCGACACAAATTTTGTGGTGTTTTAATCCAAATTTCTTAATGTTAAAACTGTTATAGGCAGCTGTTGTGCACAATGGGGTGAGTAAAGTTTCAATTTTAAGTCATAAATCGTTCACCATTCATCGATCTCATATGCATGGGACTGATTGCGGAAGATTTTGGTACACCACCCACAAATGTGGGGCAAAGTGTAGGAGAAAAAAGCGACAAGGAGGGGCTTTGAAGGCATTCTTGCTTGCTTTGCACGCTATGTTTACCGATTCCTTTGATTTTGCAGGGAGCAACCGATCTTCACTTGCAACGCTCATGTGTTTCACATAGATCCGAAAACCAAACGCACCTGGATAACAGCAAGTTCGAAGGCCATTGCTGTAAGCTTCTTCTATGATTCGTCCCGCAATCTCTATCGAATTATCAGCGTTGAGGGGAGCAAGGTAGGTCGTGCTCAGGGGATCGACCACATTTTGGTCCAATTGGCTGCCTAGTGCTAATAGGTTTGTCCGCTTCCTAATTTTCGTTAACAGGCGGTCATCAATTCTACCATTACTCCGAATATGACCTTTACTCAAACATCACAAAAATTTGGCCAATGGAGTGATGTACGTGCGAACACGGTGTACGGACTCGGTTTCGCATCGGAGGCCGAGCTTGGCAAGGTAGGTTATGCATGCATTATTTACTTCACGGATGCATTATATATGTTCTATTTATTTTAGTTCATTGTAAAGTTTCAAGAAGTGAAGGAAGCTACGAAGGATGCGTTGAATAAGGCGTCAGCTAATGGCAATTCGGCTGCAGCATCCGCTAACGCATCACCGATAACGGCCCGTGCATCGGCTAATAGTGGGGATATCTTCGAGTCCGGAAATTTGGAACCACCACTAGCACCGGCTAGTAACATTTCGACGGTATGGTTTCTACTCATTTCACAGCGTGTTATTCTGTTCGAAACGAATGTTTTGATTCATCTTTTTTATAACGATGTTTGCCATTGCAGAGTTGTAAAACGGACAGTCCATCGCATAACAATATCAGCGAGACTAATGCCAACAATCTGAATAGTGAACTAAAGCAACTGTCAATTAACAATTCGTCATCTAGTGATGGCACGGTAACATCGACCTCGGAACAGCAGCTAAAGTATGAGAACGAACGGTTGAAGCTTGCACTGGCGCAAAGGTAACCACTTGAATTAACCGATCGTAATTTACAGTTACAATTTTCCTAAATGTGTTTCTTAATATTTTTATCCTTTTATGTGCTTTTTTAGTTCTGCTAATGCTAAAAAGTGGGAGATTGAGTTGGCAACACTAAAAAGTAACAACTTGCGACTGACAAGCGCCTTGCAGGTATGTATCTTAATTTCATGAGCACCTGAAGTGTGTTGGATGATTGTATAATAATATAGCACCTTCCTCTTTTCCATACACCTAGGAGTCAACGGCGAATGTGGACGAGTGGAAGCGACAGTTGCATTCGTACAAGGAGGAAAATCAAAGATTAAAACTCCGCTACCAAGATCTGGAAGCCGGTAAGGGTGGAAATGCTCCTACGGGCGGTGGAGCGAATGCCGCGGGCCTTGCTTCAAGCGAGCTAACGGAAGAACTAAGGCGCGAGATTGTATCCCTGAAGACCCGGATCGAGGGCCTGGAGGCAGAACTTATGAACCAAGAGGTGGAACTGAAGGCGGCCAATAAATCGCTCAAAGACAAACAAAACGATCCTATGGTGAGTGATGAAGGCGCAGTATGAATCGATTGGTGCATTAAGTTTAACTTTCGCATATTTTTATCACTTACGCAGCTGAAACAGATGACGAATCTCTGCAATCAGTTCAATGCGCAAATAACTGAGCTGAACGTCATCCAGAAGGAGATGGAAAAGCTGATCCAAGCTCAGCACAAATCTACTTGAGATATGAATGTGCCAAAAGCAGCAGCTACTACGGTGATTGGTAGCTCAGCCGTAGAGTACGCCCAATCCTTGTCATTGCTCGAAAGCGGTTGTAATTCCAGCACGCAGGGGGATGCATCTCTTGCAGGTAAAAGTTTAATCACAGCAGGCAGTATTTTCAGCTACCGTACCAATTGTAAAGTGCCAACGGCAACAACCGGTACTTCAGATCAACGTGATGCAAATGCACCAACGAATGAATCGCTATCGCCGGACAAGCTACCCCATGGCCCTCGAACCGGTTCCACGATTCTTTTGATTAGCACTAAAATTAGTAACCCAACCGCTGCGGCAAAGCTAGGTGCTGGTGGTGGTAGTACATTGGGGGCAACGATAAAAACGACAGGAACGTTGTACAACATTCCTTCCCCCACTTGTGGTGAAAGCGATGATAATCGCAAAATATCGACCATTCTGCAGGAGTCGTCGGTGAAGGCAACTGGGGAGGAAAACGATGACACGCTGGAGGCCCAATCCACCAGCAAAACCGCAACCATACTGGTTTCGAAGCACAAGACCAAGACCGGATTACCTTTGCTACTAAAGAAATCAAAAAAATAATCGTATCGTATAGTAGCAACATTGACCCAGAATCGCGTCACATGAAGATCGATCTTTCTTTTTACGTTTCCTTGAGGTGTATCGATGAAGTTGCGCTACACATTAGCAGATCTGCTATTTTAATATGTTGTACAAGACATTTTATGTTTTAACATTAACCGAAATACGCACGATGGACCTAATGAAGGTTCAGTGCTATTTATAATCCGGAAATGGATCATGAAAATCGAAACGGGTCGTCCATATGAAAACGCTCCGACAGATCCTGTTAGAAATTAGAGACCGGGAACGTTAATCTCAGTGCAAATGTTTAAGTATTATTTGTTAGGTTAACAATAGGCTAGACTTTTTTTAATGATCGAATCCATCTCAGCATTTTATCTCGCACAATAGGAAACAGCTTTTCACAGACACATTCCACAAACGCCATGACGATTGCCAGTATTTTTTTTTGTTTAAACAGTATAAGGAAGGTATTCCAATGCAACGTTCTCATAAACCATGTAACAAACATTTTCTCCGTACCTTATCTCTTTATATCTATATTTGTGGGACACTTTCCCGAGGAGCTGTTGGTGAACGGACGCCAAATCTGCATCGTGTCACCCGGCTAAAGAACGCCAAAGATTATTTTTCGTTATTTTAAGTGCTCCGTTTTTAATGCTCAATTTACCGCGCCGCCACGCCTCTTATCGTTAGAAATCTGTCTTTAACGTTGAGTGGTGGCTTCCAGTATGGAATTTTATTTTACTCTAGCCAGATAGTTAATTGTGCTTCATTGTGAAGAGTAAGCATCTCGCACATAAGTACCGATTCATGCGCAACAAAGGAAACCCCAGCTTCGTTACAACTAAGTTTTAAAATCCAAACGGGAAAGGTATAATAGCGAAATGATGATCAAAATATAGAGGATAGTGAATCTAAGGTAAAGAAGATAGTATAACGAGCATGTAAGTGACGAAAGGAGACTGGAAGAGAGATGTGGTTCAGTATTTGGATATGCAGTATGA
The DNA here is from genome assembly GCA_000956275.1 of Anopheles koliensis. Lineage (NCBI taxonomy): Eukaryota > Metazoa > Arthropoda > Insecta > Diptera > Culicidae > Anopheles > Anopheles koliensis. The sequence continues at coordinate 9,436 of JXXB01032807.1, read as the reverse complement.
GAAAGAGTAGGAAATAAAGCTATAGCAGTTGTTAAAATGATACACACACACACTCCACTCTTGCGTACGCGTAACCCTACATAGAATTTCTGCCTATTACTGTGGTACAACTTATCCATTTATTATTAACTAATCTTATGACGATACACAGACACGATAGGTCAGGGATCGCTTAGAAGCTTGCCTACCGCAGCAGACGTGAGTAAATTTAATGTTTGAATGCGGGACGAACCGATGGTATGGGAGCAGGATATATTAGCGGAGAAAATCAATGACAAATATCTACTGCAATTTACACCACGCAAGACAGTTGAGGAAAAAAAAAATGCGAGAACCCTCTAGTGTTATGTAGCGTCTTCTTGTCTAAAACCGACAACGTTCCGTTTGAATTTCCACCCTCTTTCACGCAACTGTGCATCTTATGCGATCAAAGGATTTCGAGCTAAACGTGGGCAAAAACTGTAATGCTCCGCTATTAGATGTTTGCAATGGCTCCTACATAGATCCTTCATGCGTATATAGGCAAAACGCGTTGGTACGCACAGTGTTTGGCAACGGTTCCCGTTACATATATATATATATACATATAGTCCCAAGTTGAACGAAACGGTACTACTAGTGCTACTACTGCTGTGTGGGTGTGAATCGAAATTGGAATGGATTTATGAAGCTTAACATGTAACAAAGCGCAAACGTATGTTAGTGAACCAACCGCCACGACTCTGCGCGCTGCACAAATCGGGATACGTTATCGGTATCCCTTTGCGGAACGTCCGCTCATTCCCCCATTTTACGCCCCTATCATAGTACCGCAAACGGGACGAGAGTTAGAAAGAGCAGGAGAGAGCGGGAGAGATTGCAAAAGGTGGATAGAGAAAAAGTGTATAAGAAGGGATGCAAATCTTAAATGAAAATTTGACGTGTTCAGCATGGTAACTAGCGAAGGGAGAATAGTACGAAAGCATGTTACAGCCAAGAAAATATTTAATACATTTAAAAAAATCACACACACATTATATATATATACAAACTACTCCCTTGGGACTCATACAACACACCCGAACACACGAACCGGAACTGGTAGCAGGAAAAACCCATATTAAATACTAAATCATTAGGGAACTCTGGTATAAGCAAGCAGAAACGAAACAAAACAAACAAACAACAAAGTATGTTATTGACAAATGCGCAAATACTCCTTTTTACAATAAATCGAAAACCTGTTTGTCTACAGTATGTGAAAAGCGCAATAGAAACAGAGAGTTGTGTTGAGTTTTTACTGCCATACCCGAAAAAAAATTCTCATGAATGGTGAAAATATGTGTCTGGTAGAAGTATTATTCATGTTACATCGATGCATTCTAATGCACTTCTTCTCGGCGTTCATAACAATACATCCACAGCGGACACTAACCAGTTTCTGTTCTAACTCAATAGATTTCTTTGTCAACGAAATGATTTTAAAACACATCGCTCTAACATATTTCATTTTTTACTCGATCGAATACTTCGAATGATCACTTTTTGTGTCAATCGTCAATTTGCTGACTGATTTATAAGAAAGGTTCGAATGGTTGTGTTTGAACTGTTTTCGTGTAAATAATTTAATCATATTTTTGAAGTGATGTAACCTATTTGAAAATTTATATTCTTTAGTTTTAATTTTTACAGTACCTTCCACGCATCAGAAACTCTTTTACAGCTGGGGAACTTGTGTTGTAAAATGATGATTGATGAACAAAAAACACGTGCCGCGGTCGTCACGGTGCGTGCATACGGTGGAACAAGTGTCCATGGTTTATCGTTTCGATTTTGTGAAACAATGGTTTTTTTTCTCTAATTTCTACAATTCTACTGAACCCTCGATAAGAATCATCTACATAAAAGTAAGATCTTGAGAGATTCATATGAACAGCTTTCTTCAAATATAAATTTGATTCGAATGATTTTTAACGGCACTAAACAACCCGAAACACTCCATTGTGTAAAACAAAACGTTCGATTTATTTCTTCATCGCATTTCGGTTTGTACGCACGATTCGTCGGAATCAGCTAACAGTACGGTTTCGTTAAATGATAGTACAAAAGTGAGACATGAACATAAAAGAATAGCACACGGGAACAGGCCCGTGTGCGTAAGTGTTGATACAGCACAGTAAATCTATAATAATGCTTACATGCTACGATGATGAGGTATATTTAAATTTGCTGTTATTTGTATCTATTGTTTTGTTATGGTTTGATGTGAGTGTAGGTGTGGTTTTTTTTTGTTTGTTTGTGAGGTATATTAAGGACGCTACATCGAGGTCACAACACGCGCGCTCACGGAACCAGCACTCCCAGCCTACCGGGCAAATATAGGAAACTGTGGATAGACGGGGCGATTATGACAGGCGATGTGCAAGAGAAACTTTGTTTTGGAAGAACGATGGATGCACCGGTAGAAGCAAAAATAGCTAACTGTCCTGACATAATCCCTGTAGAGAGGTGCATCCAACATTCAGCCCAGTTTGAACTGCTGTAAAAAGGCGTGGTTCGATGCAACGCGCGAAAGAACACGACGACGAAGCACCCCACAACACAAGTTGCTGTCGCACATCTCATAAAAATAGACCCGTTAAATATGTTGCAACCGGTACCTGTTCGCAAGAGCAAACAATGGCCAATGGTGTGGTTCTCGTCCGCACGGTGCTGCAGATACGATGTAGCGTTTTGGCTATTGCATTGTGTGGCTGTGGTAAATTTTGTACATGGTGTATATGAAAATTAACTATTGTTGCAATATGGAACCCGTTACAGTTGTATGTCTGTGTGTGTGTGAGTGGTGTGGTTGAGGTGATTAGTTGTGTTTGACTATTGTTCGGTTATGGAGGCGTTTCGCGTACCCAAAACCATTGCGAACATGGGTCGCAGGCACGCAAGGCTATTTGCAGTGGATTTGGGGAAAACATTTAAATATACCATCATGATGGTTAAACGTAAATAGTGTGTAAGAAATGATGCAGAAAAAAAGAACGTTAACTGTAATGATGAAAGGATTTGCCCGTAACAACGCGATGGGCAGAGCAAAGGTAGATAATAATAAGTTTGCAACAAGGGAACGCCGGGCTGTTCTGCACTGAGGTTTGCGCGTGCAAGCCGGCAACTGTTGGCCCCTTTGGGAGAGGCCGATCCTGCGCCTTAGAGCCTTCGTTCCCTCCCCAGACGGGACAGAGTGTTACGCGACAAAATCCAACGGCCGGTTGAAGCCACCCTTCCGGTTCATGTACTGTCGGTACTTGCGCTTTAGGATGACGTGTACCTCACCGACATCGTTTCCCTCCACCTTCTTGCCTTTGGTCGTGTCGAATCCGCAGAAGCCCATGGTTTTGAGCATCTCTTGCTCTTCTGGCGTTTTGCCCTCGAGTTCGGATTCCGATACCATGGGCTTCATCTGGGCAGCACGCCGGGACGAGGATGAAGGCATCGCTTTATCTAGACTACGTTCGTACGACCTGCAGTGAAAATCGTGATGGTAAGACATTTGTACTTTACCGGTAAGTGTGCAGGTATCATGTTCCGACGTTACACCGGAACATGCAAGTGCACTTCGCTACTTTCACAAAGACAACGCATACGCTACACTTCGCTAATGTTCACCTCGATCTCGAACGCGATCTCGATCTGGATCTAGACTTCCGTCTGCCTCGATCCCGGTCTCGGTCCCGATCCCTGTCCCGCTCGGAGGAGCGCTTCCGATCACTAAAATGGGAAACAGCAAAAAAAAAGTAAAATTAGAGCACTGCTGAATTATGACGTTATAAGGTCAAATGAACACACAATCGTACACAGAATAGCTGCAGTGCGATACAGACCTTGTGGCTTGTTCTTATCCCTCCGGAAGCCAGAAAGGATTTGATGCCAAGTCCAGCACAATTTGCATGTACCAGAATGCATTGGAAATAGGTCAATCGAAGAAAGGGTTACAGTGGACATATATAACACCCTCCCCCCGGGCGACCACCCATCTTAGGTAATTGCAAAAAATTCATCATCGCAAAGATGATAGAAAGCACACCGACCAGACATCAAAGTAGCCGAGTTAATGGTCAATTTATAAAAGGGGTGATGCATACATTGTAAGGGGAGGATGCGTTTCCGCCTTTTCCGTATGTTGTTGAATTACGGCACATGCGAAGAAACATGCGCTAAAACATAGCATGCGGAGAGTATACCAACAACTTACCGTCCCACGGATCGATCTCGTTCGCTACGGTCCCGGGAACGCTTCCGGCGTCTGGGCCGTTCGCGCTCCTTCCTGCGCTTGGGCGACGAAGGCATCTTTGGCGGGATCACTGTTGGCTGGAAGTGAAAAAAATAAAAAATACATACGTTTTAAGAAAATGCCTATACAAATAACACATTTTTCAAGAAGAAATCGAAAAAAAATTATATTTACCGCGCTAAAACATCTGGAAAAGGATTTTAACGCAACCAACCAGCCCGCCGCCGGCACAAATTGTAAACAATAGAAAAAACGAAAGAAAAGATGGCAGCCACGAAGATTGTCCCGCAGTCAGTTTTGATTATCCGGTCATGGCGAACCCGATTAAACGGATCCCCGGATAATCGAGAAACTATATGTCACGGTGCTGTCAAACCAGCACTGCGAGCAAAGTCCAAAAACAACTAGAAGAAGCAAAATAATAACACCAACAGCAAGTACGACACTGGTGCATCTACAGATAGATAACCAAAAGTTGGTAAAAGTTAGTTTTCTGGCAGGGAATTGGCACGGCAAGGCATGGCAACAAATTTCCGAAACGCAACCCTCAATGAAGAACGGATATTTAGCAACACAAATGGCCTGAACACGTCTGCTGGAGTGCTTCCTACAAGTCATCCGCCTCCATTGCCACCCAGACCCCAGTTCTCGGGGGGTGGGGGCGATATGATGTTTGGTAATCGGTACGGATACGCTGGCCATTCCAGCTATGGCTACAGCCCTTACGGAGGGTACTCTTCGATGGACTACTATGGCCATAGGGGCTATGGAGGGTACATGGGACAAGGTTACGGAGGATATGGCAGCGCAGGTTACGGCAACGCTGGAACGTTCGGCTATCCAGAGCAAAGGTTCGTGTTGATTTTAGTAGCTAAAAGAGTCTACTTTCTCCTAATGGTCTTCCTTCATGCCACTAGGTTTATTCAACTCGCAGAGGAAAGTTCACGACCCGCTTTTCAGATTCTTGAATCACTTGTCGGTGCGGTCGGAAATGTGGCCATGATGCTCGACTCGACCTTTTTTGCAGTGACCAGTTCATTCCGTGCTGTGCTCAGCGTGGCAGCAAATTTGGCACACTTGAAGGGAACTTTTGCTCAATTCTGGTCATCTTTGGCAATCGTGCGTGCGGCTGTGTGGTTGTATAAGAAGTAAGATTCAATATGGCCAGTATGTTAAAGAGAAAAAAAACCCCGCTAAATGATTTGAATATTTGTAGGCTGCTGTACAAACTAAGAATAACCAAAACGGATCCGACAATGGAAGCATTCAAGGAAGCTTTCAATGTGTCGACAAGCAACGATCCTACTAACAACGGCAGTAAAACGCGTTCATCCTCACTTTTAGCGGCGTTGTTCATGGGTTTCATGCTATCCGTACCGTACATGTTGATTAAACTGCTCGCACCTAAAGCACCTGAAGAGAATGGTAAAATGACAACAGCTACTAAAAGTGTTTATGAACTACATTAAATGTGCGTTCTTGTTTCTACAGCACTTAACGATGCTTCTCTTTGGAGTAATCCTGTTGAGGTGCAAGCGCTACACAATTTTGACGCTTCTAACCCTCAGGAGATGTCGGTCCGTGCAGGACAAATAGTGCATCTGGCACCGAAGCAAATTCAAACCGACCGACACTTGCTAAACACCGGCTGGGTTCTAGCTGCCACATCTGATCGAAAGATGACTGGAATCATTCCTCTAAACTATGTGCAAGCACTAAAGCAGCCAATAGAAAGTCAATAGTTTTTAAGCTTTTGCGGGTCAGGTTTCTTATTGGTTAAATAAAGTAATAAATAATATCGATGTCTGATGCTTTTGTTATGAATAAATTGTGCTAATTCCGGTGCCGGCTTTGCAAGCCACATAGGTGTACCTTCGAGAAATGATATCAAAACGGGTGCGATAAATTACCATCACGGTAAGTTAAGGCCAGTTTGCAACGGTCCTCTTTTATCGCAACTGTTGTTATCTTAGCAAAACAGTGTGATTTAAAGCATATTGGATTAGTTAGCTTTAGAATTTTCTAGGGGGAGCTGTGCAACATTCGCGCCTAAGTTTCTCTTGCAAATATCGTGCGTGTGAAATTCATCAGCACAGTTTTGAAGCATTATTTTAAAATAAAAATGAAACATTCTTCAGGGAAAGAGTAAATCCGACGTATTTTGATGCAATTTGGCAACACTGCAACGTGCGGCTGCTTGTTTTTTTTACGTGTGAGTGAGAAAGAGAAAGACTAGTGAAGTAAGAACGAGATGAAATTAATATTTGGATTTCGTCGATTTGTTTTGTTATTACACTGTTGTGAAAAAAAAGGTTCACGGTGCTGCTAAATTACTAGCAATAGATGATAACTTCTAACATTATTTTTACATTTATCAGTGAGTAGTGTCGCGGCCAGAGTTTGCATAGAGTTCAAAGCCACGGTGGAAAACCGATCATGACCACGGAAGGAAAACCCACGACCGGAGGGTCACACTCCCACTGTTCCCTGCTGGCAAGCGTCGTCACGTACAACCCAGATACACTGGATCTTTATCAGGACCCGGAGGCGAACCGATACTGGTTTGCGTGTTTCAACGACATGGTGCTAAAGTTCGAACGCCAGGCATTGGTGAGCCAGCTCAAGGATGCAAGCGCTAAAGACCGTGCCCAATCTTTCCGCGAGCACTGTGTAGAAATGTTCGAAAAACTGCAAGATGGCAAAGGGTAATATTAAGATGCGGCTTTCTCCCTCAACAATGCTCGCCGGATGCTAAAAGTTACTTATCTCTTTGCAGGGAAATCCCCTCGTTAGGTATTCGCAACCTTTTGGAGGTGATTGAGAGTGGTCTGAGAAAGTTTGGCTTCGACGATCCATGGAAGGAGCAGAAGACGATTGAAAATAAAGCATCGATTCGGCTACTGAAACATCGACTGCAGCAATTAGATAGCCTAACCAGCGAGCGTGAAAGGTGGACGGAAATTGTGCGCGGGGTGTTGGCAGGTAAATTTGAGAATTTATTTTGAGTACGTCTTCCAATTTTTTATTAACGCAGCTCTCCCCACGCTCGCGCAGGCAACATGTTTGATTGGGGTGCTCAGGCTGTGACAAAAATTTTAGAAGCTAACAATGGGTTCGGGTTACAGCAGGCGCTGGATCGGATACAGAAAAGGCCCTGGCTGATAGATGATCTTGACGGATGGCTGGACAGGACGGAGGTAACATGCTTCTTACAATTACATCAAACTATCTTTGAAAACGATTTCTATTCGTTCTTTCAGCAGAAGCCTTCACATCGATGTGCTACGATTTTCACCGATAACGCCGGTATAGATTTTGTGCTGGGCATTGTGCCGCTGGTGCGCGAACTGTTAAAGCGCAACACGAAGGTGCTGCTTTGTGCGACGGTTAATCCAGCTATAAACGATATTACCTTTTCTGAGCTAACGACGGCAATTGAAGACTGCTGTGAAGAATGTGACATCCTAACAAACGCCTACCGCGTAGAAAACCGATTGCTGCTGTTTGGAAACGATCAAATTGGACCATGTCTTGACTTTCGAGTGCTTTCTAACGGTACAGCGTAGAGACAAACTGCTCGATGTTGAAGTGCCGAGGATATTAATATTGTTTTCATTTCTCTTGAAGATTTATCGGTGGCGATCGATCAGAACAATGTGGACCTATTAATTATCGTTGGAATGGCGCGTGCACTGCATACGAACTTATACGCGAAATTCGTGTGCGAAACATTGAAATTGGCAGTTGTGAAAAATGAATGGCTTGCGAAACGGTTAGGTGGTGAAACCTTTTCAGTTGTTTGTAAATACGAAAGGTAATATTACATGTGCATGTGTTATAGTCACCAAAGCACTATTTGTCGACTTAGTCGCGATGCGACAGACGTAAAGCAAAAACATTGAACGAACTATAATAAATATTGAATGCGTTGATTATATTTTACATTTGTATAACACAGTATTCTTTGTACGATATATTCACACCACTCTGCTTAATCCAACTTCACCGTGAACGAGGCTCCGCAAGAGCAACCTTGATCTGCTTTGGGATTATTAATCACTCGAAAGCCGGAACGTATCAGTTCCGTGTGGTAGTCGATAGTCGCACCAGTTAGATACTCGATCGACGCACTATCAATTGCCACCTGCACACCGTCCCGGCTCACGACAACATCATCTTCGCCGAGTTGTTTTTCTATCGAAAATTTATACTGAAATCCTGAACAGCCACCACCTTCCACGGCCACACGGAGGAACGAACTGGTTTTACAAATTTCCTTCAGCCGGGTGATGCATGTATTGCTCAATTGTATCGATTTTACATCCGCTGCAGCGGGTGCTGCGCTTGAGAGCATATGACGCTGGAGCAACGACGACACAGCTAATCCAAAACTGCGGGATAGGGAAGGAGATTTAAAGGTTGTAGATCAACCACCACCTTCAAAACACAACCACTTACCGTCTTTGCACCAGATTGTTCATTATTGTGTCGTATTCTGTTCTGTTGATTTACTTTTTACTGTGGATAATTCATATTTTAAAACAAAATTGCATAAGGTTGTTGATTTGCGCCGGAATATGGAAGTTGTTGTTGTTATTGTTTTCGTCATCGCGTCGTTGACAGTTGTTGTCAAAAATCTGCTCGAAGCCAAGGTGGGTGTAGAGTAGATTGTAAAACGAAATTAAAATAATACCAATAGCTTGCAAAATCAATGTTAAATAAATAATACGATAGTTTGCAAGATTTTTGGGTTGCAAACAAGCACAAGAACCGTTGTGATGAGACCACCATTCCACATTGTGTGCATCAAATAAGTTTGAACGAAGGTGCGTAGAAAAGCAGACGGGTCTTTTTATATATTCGCCGTCGCCATAATATGATTGAAGTTTTCATAACTAAGAGCTGCACGAAGCAAATTTTGGTATAGTAACTATTTTCACAGAAGCAAAATAAAATGGAAATGGTACAATGTAAACAAATATGTGCTTCAATAGATTATTTTTTGACATCATAATACAACCAGTGTGCAGAGCTTCATAGCTACTCGAACACGTACGGTATTTTATGATTCTAAATCATTCTCTCAGCTTTCAACTATTTTACACCACAATGGGCAAGATAATTTAGGTAAATTAAAGAAGAAGTTGTAGTAGGTAGAAACGATCCAGATAC
>JXXB01032794.1:0-13063 GCA_000956275.1 Anopheles koliensis | reverse complement strand
GGCCGCAGCCACGGCGGCGACGGCGGCAGCGGCCGCGGCGACAGGCGCAACCGTAGCGGAGCCCGCCTGCTCCCCGTTCGTGTGGCCCTCCATGTGCCGCTCGAGCGATACGCGCGTCTTGAACGTTTTCGGGCAGTTTTCGCAGATGAACACTCCACCGCCGCCACCGTGTACGGTTTTTTTATGTTTCTCGATGCTGAACTTTGTAAAACTGTGAAGAGAAAACAAAAATAGAAACATATTATTGCTAATATTCGTGGTTTGAGCAGTTGTTTTCCCTAGCCGAATCTAACAATAATTCCTTTCATCCTATCCCTATAGTATTTTTTTTACATTTCAAATTATCGCCTAATAATCATAGTATACATTGACGTATTTTGCTTTGTAAGTATCGCCAAATTCTCCTATATCTTTTTATACATATTGAAGACACTTGGTATGCACTTTTAAGGTTCCGGACAAATAAACATGGAAAGTTTTCCTAATTAACAAAAGTTGAATATTGAGAATTCAAAAGGCCGGTAAGTGATATCATACCTTGCAGCTTATTCGACTTAAAGCGTCCGAATGGTACTCTATAGAAACGTTTTCCTGATCCTTGTTCAAATTTGCAAAGAACTTCTCATCCCTCATCGAAACTCCCCCCGCTGCTACTTACGGTTTGTTACACTCCTCGCAGATGATGTCCTTCTTCATGTGAACCTTCGCCATGTGAGCGGTAAGCCGATTCTTGAACGGAAACCGCTTGCCACACTCGACGCACGCAAACTCCCACTCCTGGTGCTTGTTCTGCATGTGTTCCTCCAGGTTCTGGTGCACCTCCTGGCAGACACCGCACCGAAAACGCTCCGGATTCTGGTGCATGTCCTTATGCTCGACCAGCTTTACCCGCGAGCGGAACTTTTTCGCGCACAGCTGACACTTGATCGTGCCCGACTCCATACTGTGCACCGTCCGCATGTGTTGATTCAGCTGCTTCAGCGACCGATACTCGTCGTCGGCCGTTTCGACCGGCTGCGCTGGTGTCGGTCCGCCCAGCTCACTCGCACCGGTCGCCGATGCCGCCGCCCCCGCCACTCCCGCGGAAGCCGATGTCCGGTCCGATTCACAAATTTCGCATATGATCGGTTTGTAGAAGTCAAATATTTCTCTATCTAGCGTCTGCTTCTGTTCCTCCGTCAGTTCGGGCCCACCGCCAACTTCGCCACCCTGGTTGCCACCACCACCCGATTTGCCCGAATCTTCCTCCAGAAGCATGGCCGCCGCCGAATGCGTCGGTTGCTGATGAAGCCGCTTGTGTTCGAGCAGCTTCGGTCGCGTCCGGATCTTTTTCTCGCACAGCGGACACTTGACCGTACCCGCCTGCTGGCCGTGCACCAGCCGCATGTGGTGATTAAGTTCCTTTACAGTCGCGTACAGAGTAGTGGCCGTCGGCGTCGTCTGCGCCGTGCCGTTGGCGGTGTCGCACACATCGCAGCTGATGCGCTTGTAAAACTCCAATATTTCCTTGTCCATCTGCTCCGACTGCAGCTTCTCGTCTACGTCATCCTCGGACGTTGCTGTGCCACTGCCGGTGTCCTGGGGATGGCGCTGCATGTGCACCGCCTTGTGTTCGAGCAGCTTCACTCGCGTCCGGAACATTTTGCCACACTGTGGGCAGGTCACACGGCCCGATTCCTCGCCGTGCTGGTGCTTCATGTGTTGGTTCAGCTCCTTCATCGTGCCATACTCGGTGCGGTCTTCGCAAACGTCGCACACCAGCTTATAGAAGTCAATTATTTCGTCGTCCATCTCTTGGTTCTTGCGCTTCCGACTCGGTGTGCCGGTGATGCTGGCCGAACGATTTCGGCTGCTTTCCGGCTCGGTGTAAACGGCCATCCCGTTGGTTTCCGGCACAGGACCACCGCCGTACTCCTGTTGCAACTCGACCGGCTGTGCGAGTGGAGGCTCCACCTTAATCGAATCTCCATGGTGACCGTTCTGATTAGCGACGCCACCATCCACCAGCTGCTGCTGTTCGTGATGATGATGGTGGTGGTGGTGGTGGTACAGGTGATGCTGCTGCTGAGCCTCGGCCTCCTCCTGCTTCGGCTGCAGTACCCCCGCCTGCTGCTGCTGCTGGCGCTCCTGGTGCACGTTCTGTACCATCAGATAGAATCGATTGAACTCGAACACCGCGCTCCCACAGTCCTTGCAGACGTAGTGCTTGCCCGGCTCCTGCGTAAACTGGAGCCCGACATGCTTCCACACCAGATACGGCATCTCCTGCGGATCATTCTCCCGGGGCTGGAACATGTCGAAGCAGATCTGCTCCGTCCGGTGCGTGAGACAGATTCCGCATTCCTTTTGATTGATGACATCGTAAACATCGTTCGCGGGAAGCGGCGGTGGAGGTGGTGGTAGCGGTGGCGGCGGTGCTGGTAACGATGATGGTGGAGGCGCTCCTGCTGCTGCTGCTGCTGCTGCTGGTGCATCCATCATTGCCTACGAGCAGCACCCCCCCTCCTTATCCGGGTATCCGTGGGTGCTAAAAAAGATGTGTGTGTGTGTATGTGGGATGGTGAAGATCTTGGGTGGAGTAGGAGGGGGAGAGAGCGAGTGGGGTGGAGTGCAAAAAGCTTTTCCACACACTCACGCACACACACGCACGCACACACATACACACGCACGCACTCGCATACAGTTTTTCACCGCACGAGAGGGCACCCGCTGACGTTTACATTCTTTGCACTTTCCGCCTGCTTTTCCGGGCTGCCGTTTTTATAAATAAACTCCAAATTATCGGCCTCCTCCGCACCGCGCGATCGGCGAATTTTTCTGCTGCTCGCTTTTGTTACTCTAAATTTCTTCTTTTTGACACTTCTCTCGCACTTCGCTCGAGCCCTTCGCTGTTTCTTTTTCCTCTTCTTGTGTTCCTCCTGCACCCTTCCTTATTTGCTGCTCACTCTCTGTATGCTTGCTGCTCTGGGGATGGTTCTTCTTTCTCTCGCTGCACACATACACACGGCGCACACACACACGCACACACTCACACACTCGCTACGAAAACTTCATCAATATCCCGTATGTAGTATGCTCTGCCGAAAGAGCGAATCTCGAGCAGATCTGTTTATTTTTCGCCCATTTTTTCGAGCTGATCCATCGTCAGCTCACGCAGGGATATGCGAACGAAAATGTCCTTTCTTCCGGCGTGGGTATATCGGGTCACACTGCGGAAAGACGGGCAGTAGCAGATGTAAAATTGCACTGAAACTACCGAATAATATGTGCACTTTTTTGGAGGATTGTATCGTGGAAAAAACCACTACGGCGGAAAACTGCGTATAAACGCGTAGAAGCTCCAGCAGAGAATTCAAGGTTGTGTTGTATACTCGTGCGCTGGTCAATGTTTTGATTTGCGATGGGTCGTTTATTTGTTGTCCAATCCAGCGAATCCCGGTTTTGTTTGGAATTTAAAGTAATTCAGTGGAAACTATTTGTTTAACAAGTGTAGCACAGGTTTAAAAAATAGTGTACCTTACAAAAGTTTTTTTTAGAGTTTAGAATCCTTGCAGAGTCCTGACAGATGTCAATGTCCGGTGCATCCTATCTCGTGTATGTAAACCTTGGTTTTGGTTGCAAGTTAAAACAAAACTAATAAACAAAAGTACAAAGCGGGTTGAAAAAAAATTAACGATCTGTTCAATGGATTTCTTGAGATATGAATATACGTTCAAAAGCGATCTGTAACATGCATCGATTAACATAAGTAGATTTTTAAATATCACGAATCATTTCATGTTTTGTGGACACTAGAATGTATTTTATTGATTTCATGCTATGTCCTTCGTTCCTACAACACACAAAAATGCCTCAATGTCCCATCCGCGTTCAGCTTTCTCCATGCATACGCCGTATACCTTGTGCCAATTGAAGCTTCTCCGTCGCCACCTCCCGGTAAGCTTGTATGGCCAAGTTTAGCTGTACCTTCTTTGTGCCATACTCATGCACAAACTTTTCAATCACCGCGAGGAATTGTTCGTCCTGCTTCATTTCATCGATCGATTTTTCTGGCGCATCGAACAGATTCGGCATTTGGGGCTGTAGAGCGAGCTGTTTTAGTCCTTCGTCCAACGCTGTTCCGTGCAGCGTCGAATAGAGCACGATCAATTCGATTGCGTTTCGCAAATAGTCCTTTTTTACCATATCAAGCAACAGATCATCGACCAGCCGGTGCCAAGCGAGGAAAAACACAAAGGGACCAAAGTGCCGCGTGGAACGCAACGCATCGAACGATCGGCTGTCGTTGATGTGTTGATAGACTTTGGCCGTTATTTGATGGTAATCACGCTCGTACGGTTCAAATTGGACGCAGGCACGGTCCAGCACGAACTCGTACTTGCCCTCCTCGAGCAAACGCTGCAAGTGCACGCTTTCGAACATGGGTGGCTGATGGATCGAGCGGCCCGTGAGCGGGAAGTAGACCTGATTTAACCGTTTTCTCGTCTCATAAGGGGCTTCCTGTAGCGTACCGTCTGGGTGGCGCACCACGATCGATCGCTGACTGTTCTTTAGTCCGTACGTGATGTCGGTGAAAACGAACTTTGACGTTGAGAACGCCTTCAGCGCACCATCCTTCGATATTACTCGGCAGTTATCCTGCTGCTCCTGTACGACGGGTGCCATCTGAAGCATCTGCTGGGCATGTCCAATCGATTGAACGAGCTCCTGGCGTAGCTGGTCATCCGTCATGAACCGATACTCGACCGTGTTATCTTTGACCGACCGCTTTCGAAACACCTTATCCAGCTCCAGTCGTGTGATCGACTTCAACAGCTGCTGTACATCATCGCGCATAAAGGCCGGTGCCGGGTCTTTGTCTGGTTGGTGTGAAGAAATGGGTTAGAATCACGTACCGTTGCACCTGCTGAAAGCCGGTCAAACATACCATAGCTAAGGAAGGGTTCACTGTCGGTGTTGTTGGTGCCGGAGCTGTACAAACGACACATCTGTGGCAAGGTGCCCCGTTGTCTCGCCAGCCTACCAACTAAACGAAGTTCCCGAAACATTTTCCACATGCTGCAGTCGGATGCGAAGGCACGATATTCGCCTCAAACTATTGTATAATTACACCACGTTTGTTTGGAAACGGCAAAATCGTGCAGAAAACACCTCCCCCTCTACGCGATAAAAAACAATCGAAGAACTGTCAACCAACTGTCACGCGAAATGTCACGGTGCTGGTAGGAAAAACGAAAACAATGTGTAACACAACAATTGGCTATGAAAATGTATAAAAATCCTTACTAAACATTATCCAGGTTTTAGAAAAATATCCCTAATGCACGTTTCCAATAAAAATGTTCATAATAAAAACCTTTTTTAAAGTAAAACATTTACTCATTGAGGTATTCAATCTGACAGATTCAGCTCCTTCCACCACCCGTCTTCCCCTGAGTCGTCATAAAAACTCGTTAATTTCTGTGCAGGGGTAATCCGTCTTCTCGGCAGATATCTGCGATTGCGGAGGGCGCGTTTCAAGTGGTGTGCATATTTTTGCGTCAATTACTTCGCCCGCAAAGAAGGTCAACGACGTGGAGAACGCGACGATCGCAGTATGATAGGGCAAGTTTAGGAAAGCGCAACATATTTGACCCACAAAAAGAAACCCGTACTCGTTGTCGTTGTGATTCGTGATTAGCGTGAGGAGAAGATTGTACACACTACTAGTCTCGCAGTGGAAGTGAACCAAAGCAACACAAAACCGAAAAATGTCGCAGTCGAAACTGAAGCATGTGTTTAGCTACCAATCATGGGTGCATGCGGTATCCGGATCAGCGGTATGTGCATCTAAAAGAAGCTTTGAAGCGGGCCAGTTGTTGAAAAAGCAATCATTCCTTTTCGTTCCAGGGCAGCGTGATTGCGATGTCGGCCTTCTATCCACTGGACACGGTACGCAGCAGGCTACAGTGTAAGTAAACATGCGAACCTGGTAGGCTTTGAAATCAGGTTTTGCAATATATTACGTAAAAATCGCGCTGCTGGGAAGGCACTGCATGGAAGAAAGAAGGCAAAGTTCGACTAATTGGAATCTCGCTGTATCCGAGGACTTAGTAGCTTGCTTATCGTTACCCCGGTTTAACGGTAGATAAGCGATCAAAAATGATGTACAGACCCATGTGGATTTCCGATGAGAGTGCTTATTTCGCGACACAACTTATTAGTACAATCTTCAGATGTGCACGCCTGCGCGTTAATTAATGTTAATTTCCCTTGCTCACTTTCCAGTGGAAGAACCGGATCGTCGAAAAGCGCTCAGCACGTGGCGCGTGCTAAGGAATCTAATCGATGAAGAAGGCTTCGAAACGCTCTACCGTGGTCTGGTGCCGGTGCTCGAGAGTCTGTGCATCTCCAATTTCGTCTACTTCTACACATTCCACAGTCTGAAAGCATTGCGTGGAGGTGGCCAATCCGCCCTCGGTGATCTGCTGCTGGGTTCCTTGGCCGGGGTAGTCAACGTGCTAACGACGACACCCTGCTGGGTGGTTAACACACGTCTAAAGATGAAAGGCCTTCGACAGCAACAGCGCGGTCCGAGCAGTAGCAGCAGCAGTAGTAGCAATCACAACGACGTAAAGTATGACGGTCTGCTCGATGGACTGCAGTACATTGCACGTACGGAAGGTGTGCGGGGGTTGTGGGCTGGTGCCGTACCCTCCCTCATGCTTGTCATCAATCCCGCCATCCAGTTCATGGTGTACGAGGCGCTAAAGCGTCGCCTCACGGCGGCAGCGGTGGCGGCAAACGGCTCCGCCAAAGCAGCACCCTCGGCGATCGCATTCTTCAGCATTGGCGCGATCGCGAAGATGATTGCCACCGTACTGACCTACCCGCTGCAGCTGGTGCAAACGAAACTACGACACGGAAACAGCGACCGGAGTCTCAACTTGCCACCGGATGTAGGCACGGTACAGTTGCTGCTTATCATCCTGAAGCGGCAAGGTGTTGCCGGATTGTTCCGTGGGCTCGAGGCGAAACTACTGCAGACCGTGCTTACGGCGGCGCTAATGTTTATGGCGTACGAGAAGATTGCCCGCTTCGTTACGTCGCTACTGCTGACGAAGGGTGGCGTTGGTGCGGGGCGTCACTGAGTCCTTGATCCATGATTATTTCAACCACTCTGTCACACGCTTTCTCTCT
The DNA here is from genome assembly GCA_000956275.1 of Anopheles koliensis. Lineage (NCBI taxonomy): Eukaryota > Metazoa > Arthropoda > Insecta > Diptera > Culicidae > Anopheles > Anopheles koliensis. Next base: position 5,884 of record JXXB01032794.1, on the reverse strand, counting down.
ATCTATTTATCCTTTTACTAAGGGCAAATTAAGCCTGCTTCGACCACATGTTCTAGTCTATGACGAACAAAGTTTTTAGTACATTTTATGAAATTGCTTTATCTTCATTATAAAGGGGAAGGGAACAGAAATTCCCTAACGATGTCTTTTTCTGTGATGGTATTAATCGTTCTCTATTGATTAAGACACACACACACATACGTTAATATTTTTTTTACAAAACATTCCTTATTTCATTACACCGACACCATTGTACTTGTGCTAAAGAGAACACACCTTTCGTGTTCGCATTTCATTATTATAGTGAATTTAACAAAATTAGTTTCGCCGGGTTAATTTTAATTGGGGTTTTCAATGGCGTGGAAGAGGTTGTTCAGGGGATTAAAAAGGGATGAGTTCTTCTGGTTTGTTTCTTCATCTCTGTAGTATGTAAGTAAACTACGAAAAAACCAAAATGGGAGATGGAAAACAGGAGGCGGTTATGAATAAGGTGAAAAATAAAAACTAATTTAAATCGAATTCTAAAAATGTTCCGAACTTTTTGCGATGTCTTACTTACCTGTTACGTGCTGTCCACAACCGTGAAAGTTAGATTATCCAACAACTCTTATAAATTGGTTGCCATAGCAACTCCTGCATGTTCATTCGTTTGTCAACCTTTTCCAATCCGGATCATCCAAAATGCCGCATCAAATAAAAAACACCGCCTGCTTATAGTTTAAGGCTGTATGTTTTATTAACTTAGTTTCATCGGAATCGGAGTTGCTCTTTGATGCTCAGCGTGTTCCCTCCCCTGTTTCTTACAATGGGAGTTAATGGGGAGCAACACGAGCCTCGCACGCACACACCCACACTATATCGTAGCATGTGCTCAACTCGTTTTTAGACGCATTTATGAGACTTGTTAAATTCCACCTTGGTTTTGTATCGTAGCTTGCTTGTTTTGCCGCTGTCGTTTGTTTGCTGCTTTTGTTTCGTTTGCATAACGCCATTTTTTTAGAAGTGCGATAGTACCTAACGCTCTAATGTCTAATATATACAGGTGTTTTTTTGTTTTCATTTTATTTTCGCATCTTAAATTGCGCTCCGCACAACGAACAAACGCAAAACGGTATATGTATACAGTTACTAAGGTAGGTAGGTATGGTGGGGTGTCAGCTGAACGACAACAAAAGTAGTTCCCAATCCCTACGTTAAAAAAAAAAACTCATAACTTAGATAGAGTTGGTGTCCGTTTTGTTTACACTCCTGAACCAATCTCCGAACCCCGGTTCCGAGACGGGGAAACGATGAGGCCCTTGTTGTATTGTTATTGTGGGTGTTGGCAGCAAACAGAACCTACACAGGATGTATATTCCCACAGCTCCGGTTGCTGGGAGTGAGTTGTTTTTTTCTGTTTGCTGTGGAACTTTAAACCTTTTCGTTTACAACAGCGGTTGTCAGGCTAACACTCTGTTTTTACGCTCACTTTGCTTGCTGCTAAAACTAAAGAATTTGGACTTGTAACAGATATTGAGGAAAAACCGTAAATAGTTCGAATAATTTGCAACCCCTATCATCTAACCTACACATAAGTAAGGCGCGTGTACCAAACTTATTATTAAACGAAACATAGTACAAAAGAATGCGGGGAAGTTGATCCTCTTTGCAGAAAAAAAAACGAAAAACTAAAAAAAACACGAACACCTATTATACAGCTATCGGTACAAAACCTTTGCTACTAAATGCTGGGCTAGATCAAAACAAAAGTAAAGTGATCAACCATTTGCTCCTTCTACTGTAAGTTATAACTATAAATCTGTTCCCCGGATTGCCACACTCCCCAACACACTTATTCACCTCTCTCTATCTCTCTCATGGGCAGGTCTCACTAGTCTGTTACGTACATCTCTCGTCATTAGTTACAAAACAAACAAAATAAAAAAATAGTAAAAAGTCCTCACGCTACATCCCTACGGAGGTAATTTAATCGTTCGTGTGACCCTGACACACACACATACACACGCTAACGCACTCCACCAGCTATTGCACCTCGGCTACCTTGATGAAGTTGCTCATCGCGGCGAAGAGAGCCAGAATCAATCGCTTTCTACGTTTGTTTCTCTTCTTTTTATTCATCAATAATCGAACCAACATTCCTGCTAATAGGAACCGCAGAGGAAAAAAAAAACAAAATCAAAATTCCACAGGGTCCGTCGTTCTCTCTATCCCCTCAAAGTACAGTGGTCTACAGGGAAAAGTGGAAAGGGAGAGGAAGAGGGAATGATAGGGGGAGTAACAGGTAAAAAAGTGGATCCTCTATGTACAGACTAACGTTACAGGCTAAAGCAATTTATTTTAACCTAACTTCAGTGCTACTGATGCTGGTGCGACGACGTTTGCAGCCGTTTGTTTCTATCCCATGGTTATTTTGCCGTTTTCTTTTCGTTTCTATCGTACAATGTTGACTCTCGAGTGTGCTCCTCCTAGCGCGCTTCCCCCCCGCTCAGTGCCGTCGGCGGTAGGTGCTTTGAGGTTAGGTATTTACATTATAAGCGGCAAAAGTTTTGTCCTTTACGTTTTCTATCTCTTGTTTGTTTGGATGTGCACCGTTTTGGCTCACCCTTTGTCATTATACACGACTCCACCATTCGCTTACCGTGTTTCCTCGTGTTCCGTTTTATTATCAACCATCAAACAGGGAAGGGGCGAGGGTTCGAAATAAAAATAAAACACATTTCCCATCTTCATCTTCCATCGTCCCCGCGATTGGCCCCATTGGCCCTGGGAGCGGGATACACACGCGTGCACAAGCGATCAACAGCACACAAAAAAAAGAACGGAGACACTTTACTTAAAAGCACAACAACGAAATGCATGTTTCTTTTTGTTGCTTCCTTCGCAAATGACACGGTGTGCGCATGGTGCCAATTCTTCCCCTGGGTTCCGCTGGAAAACAACAACATCGGTGCAAACGCTTGAGAGAAAGTGTTTTTTAAGAGAAAAAAAACAACAACAAAAAAAGCTCCTATTTCCGCTTTTGCGAGACCTTTAGAAGTAATATTTGCTTAAGCAGTATCCTTTTCGTCTGCGCCTACTGAGTGCGCTTCTTCTTCTAGCTTCGATGGTAAAAACCATTACTGCCGTTACCACCACCACCACCAGCCATGCCGCTACCCTGTTCACTGCGCTGATGGTGATGGTGTGCCTTCGTGTGGAACCCGTTACGTCCGCCCCCACCTCCAAACCGTCGTCCACCGCCACCCCCACCATTCCGAAACCCACCGTGATGCCGGTTATGGCCATTCCCGTTTTGGTAGTAACCGCCGCCGCCTCCGCCTCCGCCACCGCCACCGCCACCACGATAGCCATTGTTTTGATGATGCTGGTGGTGATTGTGGAAGTTTGTGCGGTTGCCGTTTCCTCCTCCTCCTCCTCCTCCCATCCACTTGCCACCATGGTTCTGGTACTGTTGGAAGGGGTTTGTCGAGTTACCGCCGCCATTGGTAGCCAGTGCTGCTGCCGCCGCCGTCGGTTTCGTTTTCTTCACTCGCCCACGATCCATTTCCGTTTCGCGATCGTCCTCGAACTGGCGTTTGCGTTCCTCGCGCCGATCGTTCGCCAGCTCCCGTTCCATCGTCGTTTGCTGACCGTTCCAGCTCTTGACCGGCGCCCCGTAACCCCGGTGGGAGAACTTTAGCAGCTGCTGGACGGCCGACCCACCGCCGCCATTTTGTTCGCCATTCGATTGGTGGCTGGAAAATGATGCCGAGGGCTGGTGGTTACCGTTCACGGTGGGTTTGCTGTTGCTTTTGCCACCACCACCACCACCACCGTTCGCCACCAAGGTTTGGTGCCGCTGGTGGCCACCGCCGTTGGTGAGGAGCAGAGAGGGTTTCGGTTGTGCCGCGAGCGGTGAGTTGGCGGGCGAGGACCCGCCGGACGTGGCCGGTGAGCAGGATTTGGAGGAAGCGGCCGAGGAGGAACCACTTTCCGGCTGGCTGAGCTGATCGGCCGTACTGCTTTTGGAAACCTTCCAAAGACCTGCCTTGGTTTTGATCATCTGCGGCGAACGGGAGGACGATCCGGTTTCGTTTGGTCCGTCCTCATCGTCGTCGTCCTCCTCCTCCTCGTCCTCCTCCTCATCATCATCCGCCTCCTCCTCACCATCGTCCTCCTCTTCGTCAGCCTCTACTTCTCGCTTAGCGATGTGCTTTCCATTCGCGAACGGCGTGTGCTGCGTCTTGACGCGTTTGCCGCCAGCACCGTTGGTAAGCACGATCGACTTCGGTGCGGTTCCCTCGTCCTCGCTGGCAGTACTGCACGTATCATCACTATCGTACGGCACGAGACTAACCACGCTAGTCCCGTTCGAACCCGACGATCCCAGCTTCGGCATCGAAAGGGCTTTGGATTTGGTGGGCGTTTCGCTGCTGGCTTTCGGTACAGTACCCGCCGCCGCCACCCCCTGGTACTTGACCGGTGAGCAGAGGGGCGACGCGTTCGAGAGGGTCGAAGCGGTCGAGGAGGGTGAGGAAACGTGGTTGGCATCCGCGCCACCCAAGCTTAAGCCAAACGTGCCGCCGCCGCCAGTGGTTTGGGTTGCATGATGACCATTCCCGTACGAGGAGGTTTGTTTGGTCGTGGTGGTGGTGGAGGAGGAGGAGGAGGTCGCTGCGGTTGTCGATTGTGACGGCGATGGCGTCGCTGTCGGTGCGCCAGCGGCGGTGGGTAGCACTGGGCCAATAAAGCCACACTTTTGTTCCAGCTTGCTCGGGAAGAGACCACCAGCCGGTCCATTGCTGCCGCCATTGCTGCCGAGCACCCGAAGGGGCGATGGCGAATGAGTGGCTTTCCCGGGCGTGCCACCACTCCCGCCACCTCCACCGCTACTACCACTGCCATTGCTACCGCTTCCACTACCGCCACCAGCGTTTGCTCCACCCGTCGGTGTGCTCCCATTGCTGAGGTGGCCCATGGAGGTGAGCGTGGCCGTACTGCTCGGTTGGCCGATCGAAACGGTCGCCTTCGCCCGGCACGTCCCGTTCGCGAGCCCAACCGCACCGGCCGCCACGCTTTCCAGCTCGTAGAACAGGATGTACGCGTTCGTGCTCATCACGCTGTGGATGCCGATCGGGCGCACCGAACTGTCGTCGAACACGTGGTAGCCGCCCGCATCCGTGTGCCCGATCGCGGTGTAGTGGCCGCAGTGCTGCGTGTTCCCCAGGTGCGTCACCATCGACGTCAGCCGGTACATCAGCTTGCCGCCGGTGGAGCGCATCGCCGGCGAGGAGAACGGCGTCAGGTCGAGTTTCGACCGCAGGTCCACGTGTTTGTTGATCTTGCCGCCCAGCACGGAGAACCGCTTCAGCTGCACGCACAGCACGAACGGGGCCCGCTCGAGCGAGAACTGCTTCGTCGCGGCGACGCGCCGCTTGCACGCCTCGCACTTGTAGCCCATCTCCTCGAGCCGCTCGCGCGCGAAGTAGTGCTCGAGCGCTTCGTCGATCGAGCTCGCTTTCCGGATGTCGAGCAGCAGGTCCTCGAAGTGCTGGAAGGTGGTCGAGACGTGCTGGCAGGACAGACACTTCACCTCCGAGCGCAGGTAGCCGCCGAGGATCTGGTTCAGCGGGGTCGTTTCCTTGCTGTACTGGTCCAGCTCCTTGCTGTTTTTGCTGCGCGCGAGGTACGACTTCTCCATCGCCTCGACCAGATAGCGCAGGAACTCGTGGGCATCCTCCTGCCGTCCCGGCACCAGGTGCTTGCAGACGAGCCGCAGCTTCGAGTAGACGAGGTAGGGCCGAAACGCGGACTGGTTGCTCTGCGATTCGAGCAGCGTTTTGGCCATCGCACAAATGATGCAGCTCCCGACGGAACCTGGGTGGGTGGAAGGGGAAAACAAACG
>JXXB01032779.1:0-14913 GCA_000956275.1 Anopheles koliensis | reverse complement strand
GTCCAATCGGTGCATCGGTCCAAAAGCAGCGAACTCACCGAGCTATTTATCTGTCGTTCAACCGCGCTTGAACCACTTGACGTGACCAAAACCCAAAGATCTGCTGTGGGCACGAGAAGAGCGCGTTGTAAGACTCGGTGTCATTCGACAACACGCTTCGGGGGGGGGAGTGCTGTTATCAGCCGGCGAGTCCACGTTTTGTGTCTGAGAAATTACCGCCCCGTCATACACACACAAACACACACACACACGTGCGCGATTTGCTTGTTGAAGCAGCAGGGGCTGATAATATGCGCGGTTAGAAGTGCGACGGCCATGGGTCTATATGACGAATGAATCGGCTGAAGCCGCACGTTCAAAGAGTCCGACACCGTGCCGGCGACAGACGCGAAAGGCAAACTTGCTAGTCTAGTTGATGTGTGGACGCGTTTGAACGGCAGGAACCAAAAGAAGACCGCACAGGAGAGGAAGCAAGTGCCAAGGGAGGGAAGGAGAACCTCGGCAATCGGTTTGAAGGCGCACTCGTTGATGATTTGATTTATTTATTTTTGCTGCGCAGCCAAAGTCGGAAAGAAGTTCGGCTCATTGTGGGGCCGGACGTTTGGTGCTGGAACCTTTCTCGTCACCCTGAAAATGCTTCACAGACTGTGGAATTTTGTAAAAACGGCACAATAAAACGACCATGATCTCATCCACATTCGCGCCAACGTTTCGACCGCGTGAAGTGGGACGTAAGTTGTGTCGGTGGAGTATTGATTTGCCTTAGTGCTGCTGCTGCCCTCCTGTTTTCACTATCCGCCGCATACTTTGATCCATTTTATTCTCGTACGTGGTTCAACGGCGTGTTAAGCGGTTTACAAATCACGAGCGCGTGAAGAAGCCAGCAAAAAATAAACCCGCGTGTACACACGCGTTTGCTGCAAATCTTCACACACAACCCATCTGTCGTCCGTGGGTCCCACTCAACAGAGAGAGAGAGAATAAGAGAAAGAGAGAGAGAGATTCCGTGGAATGTTGCAATCGACAAATTGTGGTGCTGTGAGGAGGGGTGCAGGTTTGTTCATTGATAAATACAAACAAATGGGAAATTGAACGATCGCGATTGAGCGCGGCGGCGGCAGCGGCAGGCCGCGCACAGATGGGAGGGAAACCGCGCTCGAGTGGAATGTGTTTGGCTTTCTCGTATGTGAATAATCCAATCCGTCAACGAGGCGACGGTTGTGGCGGTGGTGTGGTTTGGCCCGCTCGATAGGAGCCGCGGCACACTTTGAGGATTTATTATTATTATTACCATCATTATTTTCTCGTTCGATCGTGACCGTGGCCGCGCTCGTTAGCCGGCGAGAGGGAGGACAAAAGGACACGGACACGGAGCGGTAAAACGAATTAAACGGTATGCGTTTCGTCTTTAGTGTGTGGTTCATACGAACGGGAGGAAGATTATTCAAATGTCTTTTCATTATCTGCTGTTGTAAAACCGTTCTACGTTTGATGTCTTGTTCTTTTATTTTTCATTTTTTTAGTTGATTATTAACTTTTTTTTGTGAAAATACCGTGAAGGTGGTGTAGGCTTTTCTATTTTAAACGTCTTTATTTTTTTCGAAATTATGTAATAAACTACTCTCACAAACTTTTTTTTTTTAAATATGGTACAGTGTAGATAACTTCCAATTAATGGAAAGATAATTTCCTCCTTGAATACAAAATGAGTACAAACACTCACGACGACGATGACGTTAATATTTGACCATCTCCCATCAAGCAGTCACTAATGACCGATCATCAGGGCCCGATAGTGCACCGCGCGGAAAGAAACCGAAAGCGGGTGTTGGTGGAATTCATAGCGAAAGATGGCAAACACTTGTAAACGTTAAACGTGTGGCTCATGACCAATCGAGCAATGATGAAAATTCATAAAACCTACCGCCCCGTGGCGTACGCGCGCGTCGTAATAATGAACACAAGAAATAGTTGTGGTACTGTGGAGTTCCGCTCATTTAAAGCCACGTCCATAGCCGAGAAACACGATCCAAGATGTCCTAATAATGATACACCACGGAGGCATCTCGAGAATTGTGGCATATTCTGGGTGAACGCTTCGTTACACTTGATTGCCGGGATCGGCATTCGCATCTACAAAACGATCGTTTAATAGGCCATAGGATTCCCTCACAGTACAATCATTATCTCTCGCTTGCGGTAGAGTTTCTTTGGCCCTTTTCTTTGGGGGTAGGGGAGAATGCGCTTTCAGGGCGAAAGATAAGAACGTATTAATTACATTTATTAAAATTTTGTAGTAGATTTAGCAGGATTTCGTTAACAGGAAAGCGTTAAACTGCTTATGCAAGATATTAGAATTCGTTTCAATGTTTCTTTTTCGGGCTTTTGTTAAACATCGATTATCAATTATTAAAATGACTCACAATAAATTGAAAAGATAACAAACAAATCAAACAATCTGCAACGCCAATTTGGAATCAACGCTGAAAAGACACCGCGTAATATGTGTAATTTATGAGTCGTTACTTGCTGCGAAAATCAAAACTAAAAGTATACTTTAATAAATACCTCTCTGTACATCTATGTATGCCCAAAGTAACCGAAAGCAATAAGTCTTCAATTATTTTGCTATAGATTGGGTTATTATCGATTGGCGCAATTATTTTTATTTTTCGTTTCCAAGAAAGAGAGAAGGGAAACATGTTTTAGAATGGTTTACTCAAGTGCCGTGAAGAATGTGTGTCGGTACAACAATTTGTCATTTCAAAACGTTTAACTATTAGCAGAAGGCTATAAAAAAACAACCAAATGTTTGCCGATGGACATATTTATCGAAGCGTGTATCATACGTTGCTCTGTATCGCAAAACGACGACGGTACGTATGCTTTTGATCTCTGTGTTTTTTTTCCTCTATCTTCCGTTTGCCAGTAGAAATCGTGCAATGTTTACTTTTGGGGCGATAAGTTTTATATGGAAATTGATTACCCCAGTGCCAGGGTTTACTATTTGCCGAAGTAAAACCACAATCGGCGGCGTGTTGTACGTATGTATCCAAGGATAAACGAGAAACAGTTTTGCGATGTTATTATTCGTTTATGTGTCTGCAGTTGTTCCAAACAGAGCCAACCGAAAGCACACACAATGTTGTTAATTGTCTAGTATCGAAACGTGCTTTTTGTAGCGTCGCCCACCAAACAAACACAGCCAACCTGCTGTGGCCAAAATTCGATTGGTCTTATTTATTTCTTTTTTTTCTTTTTGGCTGGCCCCAACTGCGTTTATCATCCATCGGTGCGCTGTATCTTGGTGATCGGTGCTAATTAACAGGCCGATAAATTGCTTGTTCACGAGAAGTGAACAGACAACGGCTACGACGCCGCCGCACATGTGGATCGGGTTGGCGCCATCGATGGCTAACTCATTCCCTTTCCCATCGACGCGCCACCACAGATACAGTGAAATGAAGTTGGTCCAATGACTGAGCACCTCCCCGGTCTTCCGTTCCGGGTCATATCGGTTGAGTGTACCGAGAACGGGACGAGATCCTTATCTTATCTCGTGAAACCAACCGAAACCCGACTGACAAGCGCACACAAACGCACACCCGCGCACACACACAGAGACAACATTCTTAAATCAAAGAGACGAAACCGATATCATCTGTTCGTTCCCGTCGCGTTGCAAACAATTGCACGGCAAACAATGTCTAGAAACGATTCTAGTTCATCTTTCAGCGAAAATTCTTCAAGGAAAGTCAGCATAATGCAATATGCCAAAGAGCACGTATTACGAGACTCACTCCAGAATTCTGGATCGTCTGGAACTCAAAACCAGATCTGTGGGTCATCAAAAAACCAGATCTGGAGCCCTGGTCTGTGCTTTTTTGCAGTATGTGTGGTCCGAAAAGGGTTATGAACTTATCAATCAGCGTGGCGCTCTGTTTACTGACATAATCATAATCTTTATGAAGGTTGCCCCTGCCGCTGGTCTGAGATTGGCATATGTTTGTATTTGTGTTGCATTGTCTAATGAAAAGTAGATCAATAATAGTAGATAATAATTGTATTCTTTTTCTGTTTGATTTCTCCCACTCGTCTAGGAATTCACTTGTGACGTGTCGCTGGAAGATGGCAAAAAGCCACAGCCACTGCAGTTTTCCTTCACCCTGTACGATCTGGATGGTCACGGAAAGATAACCAAAGATGTAAGACGGCACCGTGATAGTATTTGCCCGATCGAACGATTAATCCTTATATTTTTACTCTCCCATCTTCCCCCAGGACATTGCCGGAATAGTGTCGACAATTTACGAATCTATAGGCAAATCGGTAGTAGTTCCTCACTATGGTAGCAAAACCATTAACGTCCGGTTGACCGTGTCGCCAGATGGCAAAACGGCCACCGCGAAGCCGACTGCAGTAAAGAAGGCCATAGTTACGCCCCGGCGTCGGTATCGTTCGCGGAAGCTGCTCTCCGACGATGACGGTAGCGATACGTCTGAAAATTGTGCACGGTTGCTACGTAACCGAACAGTAGCCGCTGCCGCAGCGAACTCCAACCAAACCGCGCTGCAACAGACCGAACAACTGGTACAACAGCAACATCAGCAGCAACAGCAACAGCAACCACAGCATCATCACCATCATCATCACCATCCGAACGGTGTGACGGGGAAAGTGAAAGAAACGAGTCTGTCGAAAGTGAGCGAACTTGCCGGCGATAATCAGGCAAACCGTTCGATTGCACTGAGCAACAGCTCCGAGGGTTCGTCCGGTGTTGTTGGGCAGTTGCAGGTGGATGCGGCGTACCAAAACAATCTCAGCCCTGCGCAAGCGGCAGGAGCGAATGGTGCAGTTGTCACCGCGGGCAAGACGGCGGAGAACGTTTACGAAAGTATTAACAACCTCAAGTGCTGCAATCTTCAGCAACAGCAGCTGCACGTCGCATCTAACAACACAAGCCAAGCGACTAGCGCATTGAATCAATCGACCGCCTCGACGGCAGCGCTTCTATGTCACGACTGTGTGGACAGTCCCACACCCACACTACTGGAAACCGTCATCATACCGACGTCGACGGGTGCGGTCGGACGTGCCAAGCGTAAGCTCGTGCGAAAAACGCGATCCTCCCGCAAGACGGCGGTTGCGGCGAAATTAATGGCGGCGGATGATTTCGCCAGTCGCCCACGGGCACGCAGCCTCTCGGTGGGGAACGAAAACTGCTACGAGAACGTAATCGGGCGTGTTGCGGCCGTCCAAGAAGAATGCTGGAAGAGTTCACTGTGCCGGCGGGAACTGATCGAGATCATACGCGAGAGTATGGTGAAGAATAGTCTCTGTTTTCAACCCAATCGGTTAGTAATTCGAGTAACAGGCACAGCCTATTACACATATTAATAATCTACTAATAATCTCTCTCATACTAATATACTAATACTAATCTCTCTCTCTTTCCCTAAACAGGAAAGCGATAGAAAGTAGTTCACCGAAACATCGCCACCGTTCACACACGATCGCTTCCCGCGTTGGGGATCAGGTGTTCTTCAACTATCATCATCCGACGGCGGCCGCACTGATGGCGGCCAACAATGGAGGAGCCACCGTCGTCGCGGCAGAACTTGGCGTCGGTGGACAAGCGGCGACAGCGCACACCACCACCACGACCGCGCTCGTAACGATGGCGGCCGGACATGAGGCAAATCTGTGTGGATACGATTCGTACCTACACAAAACAATCTGTGCCGCGGCTAATGGTGGTGGTGGTACAGCGGCGGCCATGCATTTAGCGGCAGCTCATACGACAGCAGCAGCGATTAATGGTGGAATTCAAGCACTTACCACCAGTACTCCAAATCGTCTGCTACAGCATCATTTTCACCACTCGAAGCTAAAAAGGTTTGTTTTTTGTTTCGTTTTATTTGCAAATTGTTAAACGAGCGTGGAAACAACTAGTATCTCATATGTATGCTTCCAATCATGAGCAACAATGTGCAAAATTAGTCACCGTTTATCTGTATACGCTTCTAATCTTCCCATGCATTCTATCAACAGGAAGGAGCATCATCGCTTGGCGGCAGCTATCGGGACAGCTCGGCCAATACAGCACCATCCTACACCCGTGAAACTCAGTACGGCCGTACTCAACCAGCAGTATCCGAATCTCTCGGCCGAGCAGAAGCTAACGCGCTCGATTAATCAAGTCGAACAATGGCTCGATCACCGTAGTCCGAAGCTACTGCCGGTGTCGAAAGTGAAACCGTCCGATGAATCACAACCACCACCAATCCAGCGGACGGCAATCGGAAGACCGCTGAAGCGCTCCAAGAGCAAGGAGGATCTGACCCCAGCGGGTGGCAATTTGTTGCTGCTTGAAAACCTGAAGATTAGCGAGGATATTGCGGAGATTGCAGTCGTGACTCCGAAGAAGGTGTTCAACAAAGAGTCACTGATCGCTTCCGCCACCAAGAAAAACATCAAAACGCACCACCATCACCAGCACGGCAACGGTCCGGTAGCGACTGTAGCATCCCGGCAGACGGTAGGTCCACTGTCGACGCCGGTTGTGGAGAAAGTAGGTTCAACAACAGCGACAACGCAGGCTAGTACAGATGCAAACCTAGTACAGCTTCAGTATGGGTCCGTGCCGGTAAATGCGGATCCAAGCGAATGCGAAAACCTCATCCGCATGTCAGACGATGGTGAGGACGAACCTCAGCTGACAGCACAACCAACGTTGGCATCGACAAGACACCATCATCGCCATCATCAACATTCACGCTCGCAGCCACAATCGCCACAGCACCATTCAACTGCTTCCCACCATCAACAGCGGCAGCAGCAGCAGCAGCAGCCAGGCTACTGTGGCAGTGGTGGTGCCCATTCCGTTTCGTCTGCATCGGCCGCTTCGACGACGGCCGTCCACCGGTACGTGCACGAACACATTCACCACCACTACCATCACTTCGAGAACGATCCGGACGAGTCCTGATGCTGGTGGTACGGTCGTCTCCAACTGGAACCATCCTCACCGGAACACCCGCGTTTGGCCCTGAATGAACCGCCACCGCCACCGTGATCGATGGTGGTTACAACCACCACATCGGGGTGGTTCTGTTGCTTCTAGTGCTGGTTTACTGCCACTAATCAGTATCTTCTCTCATTCCCATTATAAAGTCTCTCTCTTTCTCTCTCTATCACACATGTACACACATACCGCCATACACTCTCTTTCTGTACTTATGAATCTCACGATCATGCTCTTAGCTTTCATGCGGTTTATGAAGCTGTCGAAAACTACACATTAATTACTGCCAGAGAAGAAGGGGAAAAGGGGGAAATAGGGAGGTGTTGTGTACATATAGCATGTATGAGAATACAAAACCAAACTCCTTCATTTTTGTTAGGTGTATATTTTGCAGCAACTGTAAAACCACAAGTAAAGGGAAGTTTTAAAGGAGAACTAATGCATACAAACACAATAATAGTGTACAGGTTGATAGGTTGATGAAAGCTCGCTGCTACGGCTTAAAAGAAAGTATCGAAAGGTCGAAAAATAAAACGTACAAATCCATTCCCTCCTTCTGCGACGTTGGTGGGGGTCCGGGGATATGTACGCATAAGTATTAAGCAAATTAGTTATTAGCTAGATTACTAATTTACTATTTATTTTGTTAGTTGGAACCAAATCATCGAACTGCTAGAATACTAGAGACCGGGCTACTACGACTGTAGCAAATAGATAAATAACCATTGCAATTATATTAACAACACAAGCACTGAAAAGCTGCTGAATTCGTAAAAGGATGACATGCTTTGTTCTCTCCCTCTCACTCTCCCTCTCTCTCTCTCTCTCTTACTTTCTGTCGTTCTCTGTTTCTTTCTCCCTTATTCAAATCCTGTTGTGCTGTTTGTCTATTTTTTTTTATATAAAATGGTCTATTCAATTAAAAATATTCACTTTTTGATGAAAATTCATCTACCTATCCGCTATCTCTTTTAATCATGAACAAAAACAACAACAATTCGAGAACATGAGTAATGTGCATAAAAAATATGTGTACTCGTTTGGAAAAGTCTCCTTTCATCAATACGCAAAAAGCAGAAGATAACTGAAATATGCCACAAATGCGACGAGAGAAAAATGAAGAGAAATGAATACGAAACTTACAAGACTGATTTCATGTTAATAAGCTGTAATAAAAAGTGTTTTTTGTGCATGGTCCCGGTTATAATTACGTTAAAAAACAGGTGCACAGCAGATATGACAAAAATCTTGCATGCGTGTATGTGCATGAGGTGTGTTTAAAAATGTGACTTTAGTAACAGTTTGTGCGGGAGGATAAGCAGAGAGGAGATTCAGGTTTCTAAAGAATGAAGCGTTACAAAATCATATGGCCATTTTGCAACTATTTCAAAACGGTTGGTTTCCAACGACAGTAACAAAAATATTCTTTTTTGTTTTTCGATACACATCTAAATTTTATTTTTTATTACATCCGTGAGTACGGCATTATACGTTTAAGGCAAACAAAATGCATGATAGCGTTAACATACAAAATTAATTACGGTTTCGGGATTCCGCAGGGTGCGTGTGTTTAGAAATGGTTCAGGCATTGATTCAAACATTGGAGAAAACATATTATCATTTTTAGGAACTTTTTTCTAAATTGAACGTACAACCATATAACTTTTTTTAATAAGAACGATTTCAGATGTATTTATAAAAACAATCGCAAAATTAATGTACAGCTTTTGTATGCAACATAGCGTATGAGACGAATACAAGAAGTCGGAACCGCAAACCACACGTGCTGAATAAAAAATAAACTTTTGGAAAATGTTTAGCTTCGAATTCGAATGTTTTATGAAACACAAAAAAGCAAAATCAATAATACCGGTGCGTGTGTGTGTGTGCGCGCGCGCTAAAGAATTGAATATGCGTCAAGCTTTTGCTTCTAAACGCTTTTACGAGGCAATTATTGTAATACAGTTATAAATGTCGGGCTTCTCGCAAACTTAGCTTCACAGCAAGTACAAACGCGAATTACCGCGCAAAACATCGTAATTTCGCATATTCAACATAAAATTACCATCCCTGTTCAGGTTGTTTAAAATCGCGGCATAATAGCATTAGCACACGGTATAATATGAGTGAGCGGGGCAAACGCGCTTGTACGATTATTATGTTTAAAGATTATTTATTGTAAACACTACGTTGAGTGCTCCTATACGCCGAAACTACTACCATTTCATTTTGTCCTTCGGTTGTGGTAAAACAAAGTCCAAGCAGCAACTGTAGCTTAGGATAAATCACACCATGAGCATACGTGACAGAATTGGCGAAGAAAATTGAAGCGAATGTTCCGAATATATATCACACACGACAACGATGCATAATACTGACGATAATATAAAGCGAACGCAGTTAAATAATTTATACTATATTGCTATGTCTCATTTAATGAATAATATCACAAACGGTTTACTTGCAGTTTACTTGCCTTGCTGCGTGCCTAACTTATGTTGTTTCCTTTATTCCACCATAAATCAGTCTCATTTAGTCTCAGCATTTATGAAATTCGTTTTAACTTTAATCCTTAACAAGGATAACCATGACTACCAGTTGGATATATCGGGTTGCGGGATGCAACACTCCTCAAAAGGATGGTATACTCAGTACGGATCACCAAGGCAATCCTATCTAGTCCTGTCTAAAATGTTCAAGATCCAGAACAAGATTTACAAAATTGAGGCGCAAACTACGTGGATGTTGGCTCCAATTTCGATCCTACTTAAATATGATAAACCCTGCGATATACTGGCAAGATTATATCACCCTTGATGACGTCGGAAACTTGGCATGACTCATAAAACGGCTCTCAGGACAGCATTAATGCATTAATTCTTTAAGAAAGTGGTGCTTGCGATGACCGCATGGTTAAGAATAATAGAATAACAGTAAATTAGAAAATCAAGAAAATGTACACATAATAAACAAGAAAATGCAGGGTAAATGTCGGAATCCCTGTCAGTTGTGGACAAATTTGTGCTAGCAACGCGATTTAGTCGCGTTTGACACCTTTGTATAAAATGAAACAACGCATCATATGTTTAGAAGATGTAAACAAGAATGACATAACGGCTGCACCATCGTTCAAACAGCTGATCCAACAAAGCAAACAAGCACGCGGGTGTAAAATGATCCGAAAATTTGCAAAATATTGGCGAGATTCGGCTTCTTTGCTGATACTGGCACGAGATCAGCTGCAACCAAACGCGCTCACTAAGACGTACAATTACAAGGTAGTAGAGTTACAGAAAACATCACGTAACACGGGAATGCTGTGTCGTACAACCGGAAATTACCTGCGTTTTTTTATTTTGGACAGGTGCTCGTGTTCAAGCGCACTGCCAAGACGGCCTTTATGCCAAATAGTGTCGTTTTCCCCGGTGGTGGCTTCGACAAACAGGACGCAACCCCCGACTGGGAATCTTTCTTAAGCAACAGAAACATATCCGAAACAGCGTTAAGCGATCTCACCAAAGTAGGCGGAGCACGGCCATACATTTTTCAGCGGGAAAGTAACGATTTACTCGATCGTAACCTATCGCTACGGTTATGTGCTTTGCGCGAAGCCTTCGAAGAGCTCGGTGTGCTGCTCGTGACGGATGTGCGAGAAAAGGATTCCGGTTATAGCAGTTGTATGCAATCGTTCGACATCGGAAAGTGGCAGCAAAAGATACACGACGGAGAGGCTTCATTCCAGGAACTACATACCGCTCTCGGCAGCACACCTGATTTACTTAATCTCTACGAGTGGTCGTGCTGGCTAACTCCGTCCATGTTCCGGAAACGACGCTACGAAACGGCATTCTATCTAGCGGTGCTGAACGAACAACCGAGCATACATCCCGAGCGGCATGAAGTAGAAGAATATTTTGTAAGTAACTTGCGACTTTTAGGCGAAAAAGTAATGTCGTCCTTATGCTTAAACAACACTTTTCTTTGGTCAGTGGGACACACCGGCCGCGTTACTGGAGGCACACCGTGAGGAACGGATATGGCTTGCACCACCGCAAACGTACGAACTTACGAGACTAAGCTTCGTTTACGACATCGATCGACTGGTGCGCTTCGCAGGCAATCGCAACCGGAAAGGCTCAACGCTACTATGTCCTGTCCAGTACAATGCATCCGATGGTGTGATATTTGTGTTGCCTGGTGACGATCTCTATCCAGACGGGTACGACTACGTTTCCGACAATCCTAATCTCGACAAATACGGTGAACAAACGCGAGAGCAAATACGCATTCAGGCGAAACGATTGCATCGGGTGGAGCATACGGATTTACATCATCAAGCGTTCTTTCTGAATCAGCATCCGCTCGACGACCATCTGCACATACAGGGGCAGAATGATCATTTGTCAACAATACGAATGAATTAGGTTTTACTGTATTATAGTATGATACGGGTATTTACAGGATCACTAGCCTTTGGTTTCACCATAATTACCCTGTTTTTATTACCATTTTCATCCAACCACCAACAAGCACAATAATATCACAGTTTCGACAATCCTCCACTCCTACCGAGCACGTGCAGATGACCATCCAGAGCTGGACCGTTATGTACGTACGTTTGACTGTAGAGACCCCGATGTTCAACACGATGTAACTTGCGAGCACTTTGTCGCAATTCCTCCAACGTTTGTTCACAGTACCGGTTCATCTGTTCATTGTCGGTAATGAAATCGAAATCATCCGGATAAAGATCATCCCCGGGAAATACTCCGAAATATCCGTCCGATGCGTTATACCCAACTGGGCAGAATGGGGTTGTGCCTTTTGAACTTCTTCTCTTAGAAAACGTTACCAGAGCATCGATATCGTGCACGTAGCTCAAACGATGCAGTTCATACGCTTGCGGTGGCGCTAGCCACAAATCACCCTCGGAATGTCGATTCAGTAAGTCACGCGGTGATTTCCACTGCAAAGCGAAAGAGAAACAAATAGAAACATGCTATATGCTGCCTCAAAATTTCCAAATCAAACTAATTCGATGGTTCTCATGGTTACCAGAAGTTGGAGACCTTCGAAACATCATATAAAAATATAAAACAGAAGTAAAATTCATACCATGTGCTCATCTACTTCACACTTCTCAGGGAAAACATTCGGGGCTTCGTTTAAGGCCGCAAAGAAAAATGCTGTCTCGAAGCGCTTTCGGCGAAAATGCGTAGGCGTTATCCACGTGGACCACTCGTATAGACCCCATAGGTCCGGTGTTTCCTTTAACTCTTCGTACAGTTCAACAAATCGCTTTCGTCCATCGTGCACGTCCGACTGCCAGCACGGTACATCAAATCCACCCTTCGCCAAGCTGAAACCAGTTTGTCGATCTCGCCAATTGGTGACCAACAATACACCCAACTCCTCGAAACATTCCCTCAATGCGCACAATCGTAAGGATATATTTCGGTCGAGTTGATCGCTGGCCGTCGTGTGGAAGATGTACGGACGTGGGCCCGATACAGCCGTCAAGGCTTCTAGAGCATCTGATGTGATTTTCTGGTCCGCAAACATTCGCAGCCACGTTGGAGAATCGTCTTGAGCATCGAATGAACCACCTGGGAAGACTACGTGGTTTGGAAGAAAGCTGGTGTTTTCTGTTCGTTTGAAGACAAGGACCTGCAAAGAAGAAAGAAGAGAGTACAGCGTTTGAACCTCCAATCTCTTGCCTGTCCTTACCTTGTAGTTGTAACCATGGTGGTCACGCGTGTTGTTCGGGTTGCGGGCCGCAACGATCAAAGATGCAGAATCACGCCAATATTTTTCGTACTTACGCATTACGCCAATACGGGAGCACAACTGGGTACTTATTAAAATTTGAACAACGTCAAGCTGCTTCCTATTCTATCAATTGCGGTGGTCGCTTTGATCGCGCATAATCGTTATCGCTCCGCACCACAAGATAAAGCGTACGAACTTTGTTTTGGTGCGTACGAATACAAGTTTGACATTTGTTTAGGCTGGAGAGTAGCCGTGTAAACGCTTCTTCCATGATCGGTATCAACGACTTGCCGGAACATAAGAAAAATCTGTAGGTTAATATTAATAAGGGTTAAAAGTGTGTTTTTTTTGTAGTTATTAAAAGTATAATATACACAAGCATGCGGAGATATGTTAATTTTTGGCGTGACTCGGCTAGTTTAATAGTACTTGCGCGAGATGGTTCAAAGTCCAAGGTTGCAGCGAACAATTGCAATTACAAGGTAATGTTTCAATACCATCAGCCCAGGGAATAAAGTATCACCCGGTTTTTTGGCTCTATTTCTAGGTACTCGTATTTAAGCGTCCCGAACGTACGTCATTTATGCCAAATGCGGTGGTGTTTCCCGGTGGAGCCTTCGATAAGCAGGATGCGTCGCTTACGTGGAACAGTTTAATCTCAAAAACTACAACCACTTCCTTGACGCAAGTATCCGGTCCAAGATCATTTATATTCGAAACAGAAAACCAGAATGTGCTAGATCGCAACGTCTCCCTACGTATCTGTGCTATACGTGAAGCTTTCGAAGAATTGGGAATTTTGTTCGCTGCGAAACTGGAACGCGAATCAAATAACTCACCAGGGTACGGATCGGTGGTCGAGTGTGGAGCCACAGAATTGGTATCTTGGCAAAAAGATGTGCACGAAGGAAACAAACAATTTCAACAACTGTTCCAGCACTTTTCCGCAGCTCCAGATGTTGGCAGCTTGTACGAATGGTCTACGTGGATAACGCCAACCATTCTTCATAAGAAACGTTTCGAGACGGCATTTTTCCTCGTTGCACTGAATGCGATACCCACCGTCGTGCCTGAGCCGAAAGAAGTCCAGGAGTACTTTGTAAGAAAACATTTTTAATTTTGCTTACGTTTCCTAGCTATGATGCATTGTTTTTCCGCAATTTTTAGTGGGATACTCCCGGCAATCTACTTCAAGCGCACGAGTCGAACCGAATTTGGCTAACGCCGCCACAAGCATACGAGCTCAAACGGCTCTCCTATGTACCAGATATCGGGCAGGTGGTCTCGTTTGCCAAATCGAAACGTACCGGGAAAGGTACCACCCCACTTTGTCCCGTAGCGTATCGTGCGTCGGATGGCACAGTAATGGTGCTGCCTGGTGATAGCCTCTACCCGAAAGACTACGACTACGTCACCGTGCACAGTAATGTTAACGAATACGTGAATCTAACTCTGGAGGAGTTACGACGAAAGGCTACTTTTTTGCACCGATTTGAGTTGATAGGAAAACTGCACGCAAAAAGATTCTATCAGAATCAGCCGGCACTAGATGACCATTTACATCTAGAAGGAGATAATTCGAAGGTGGCAAAGTTGTAAGCCATGTAAGACATAATAGCTATATTTAAACCGTTCATGTTTAGTTTTATTTTAGAAGAAAAATATCAGAACCGTCATTACACTTAGTATTTTTTATACTATTAAATTGCTGTGGAATAAATGTGAACCTCATTAACGAAATTGTGAATAAATTTCAAATTGCAAAGCAAACACAAAAGATGAACATTAAACTAAAATTAAAAATGTTTATCTAAAATGTTAAGCACGGATCAGCAAATCGTTGCAATGTTATTCAAGAAAACTAGTTGAATTATTTATTTTTCAAGCAAAACGATAAATCATTGGTGTAACGCTTCAAATATCGTTTCCATTTCAGGTTTATTACGAGCACACGGGTTAAGGTACTCAACTTTTGTTTCATTGTGAACAGTTTTATAAATTTGAAAATGGCTAGATTTTTAGACTGTTCAAATTTGAATGAATGTTTTCAACATACAAAACAACAATAGTAATATATAAATGCACCATTTTTATCGATATAAATTAATGTTTTCAATCCA
>JXXB01032763.1:0-12680 GCA_000956275.1 Anopheles koliensis | reverse complement strand
AACAATTTCCACTATTTTTATTGGAAAAATTTGCTCGTGTGTTGGGATTGTCACCAAGGTGTCACTGTCAGAATAAATCGAGTGATCCTGAAGCGTTCCCATGGTTTCCTTCTTCAAAATACCAAAAAGCTTTGCAAGCCAAGGAGAAGCAAATAGTTAGAATGGAACCTTACCATAAAGGTAATTATGGAAGCAAATAAACCAGTTGAAGATTGAAGGTGGAGATGAAGTAACAAATTTGGGACTTAATAGTTTCAAAATCAGTTTTAACTAGGGGGAAAACTTGTTAATGCTTGTAAATGTTATACAAGCGTGTTGCTGCGAAACAACTCGTTTGGAGAAATAAAAAAATAATTCAATTCATTCGGCATAGACCCGTCTTTTCCATTAAAGGACTTCCTTTTTGACTTAAAAATGTAAATCTTCCTCTTCGAAAATTTGATGATGTAAGGTAGAAACTCCACAGTTTGGATTATTTCATGCAAATCCAAATAGGATGGAAACAAGGATGTGATGGGTGCGTTATTTCGGAAAAGAGAATATAATGGAGCTTTCTTGTTCCAAAACTGATGAATAAATCTGCATTAAAAAGAGGAACGAACGAATAAAAGATTCTGATACTTGAATTGCGTTCTATAACCTAAGAAAATTTTATAAATATCACTACGGCATTTGTGTTCATGTCATGGCCTTACGATTTCATTGGCCATTAAATGGGAGAAAATCGACAGACAGATATTAAACCTCTACGGTACATCCAACGCATAAAACAAAGGCAATATCTGCAGTTGAATAGCGAACCGACTGTGGCCGATGGCAAAGTTTACAGATCTCTGTCACAGCTGCAAAGCTTGCTGCCGAGCATGGTACAGCTGCTGCAGGGCAGTTCGCGCTTGTCGATCGTTTCACCAACCGGTGAATGGCTCCCCGATCGATCCCATCCGCTGTATGCCCTTATTTCGATTGTCGTGCCAGATACTTTGCGAAAACCCCGGTCCGTACCTCTTCCGATGTCAATAGCACACGCGAGCGCATGATTTATGCAACGGGTCGGACATAAATGCGCACCCACAAACCGTCCGGCTGGTTGTGCAATCCGGGTGGAAACTGGGGCCGTACGTTACCGGGAGCGGCTTACCGAATGCTCTATAAACAACAGTAATGAGAATTCAATTATGCTTACCATCAAACAGCGATCTTGCCGATGACGTGACAGCGGATGCAGACGATTCTCCTGCCGATGCCGATGGGGATGGAAAACGCAACGAGCGAGGGTAGTACCGTTGATGTCAGGATGTCATCAGGACGGTGAG
This sequence comes from Anopheles koliensis, assembly GCA_000956275.1. Taxonomy (NCBI): domain Eukaryota; kingdom Metazoa; phylum Arthropoda; class Insecta; order Diptera; family Culicidae; genus Anopheles; species Anopheles koliensis. The sequence goes on along the minus strand of JXXB01032763.1, from coordinate 11,367 downwards.
CGCGGGTTTTGCATGCACCGTCCGGGGAGCCACACACGGGAGCAAAGCGTGCAAACGAAATCACAAACAAGCAGATCAATATCGGTTTGGCGCTATGTAAATGGAAAATAGTTTCCACAGCGGCAAAAGGGGCTGAGGCTGATGCACATGAACAGACTGCGGGCGAAACCTACCGTTGATAACGTGCAGGGAGACGGTGATCGGTGGACTGTTGGATGGGCTGCAGGAGTAATTTCCGGAGTCCTTCTTTCTCGTCGATTCTATTATCAGCGATCCAATCTGTAGGGGAAGAGGTAAGCATAAAAAACGCGAAGCTGAGCGTACGTGTCGGTGTGGAATGGAGTAGACCGCTAGATAATGGATTCATGAGCAATTTTTGACAACTTTAAACTGTCGGTTTCTGTGCAAGCATTTTTGGTTTAATCGGGAGGATGATTGACGTGTTCATTTTAAAGTGTTTTTTTTCCAAGTAATTTGCATTATGTTTGGTGCAAAATTGAAAAACCCGTAATTTTGATTACTATCCTGCATCATACAAAATAACCATTTTTACTGCAGTAGTGAAAATATGTGCCCGGTATGATTAAGAAACTTTCAGCGCACGACCAACATCAATCTAACTTCAAAAATTAAATAGAAATGAGTGCAAATTGATTTTTAATAATGATTAATCATAATAATATAAATATGCAAACAAGCGTATAAGTATACTTTCAATGTAGACGTTCAAAAATGATACGAATAGTCTCAAATGTCCCAAATTGAATTGCAAATAATAAAAAATGTATTATTAATTTTACATTAAAATTGGCGAAGCAAAACTCTACACAATTTTTAAAGAATTGTGTTGCAAGTTGTGTTTCAAACCATTGTAATCTAAAATTTCTAAATATCAATCATTTATGAAATGTTAAACAAATAAAATAAAAACTAAATACAGATCTTAACTGCAACTCAATCCAATTTTTGTTAATTATTGATGAACCGAAATTGACAAATTACGTAATAACGCTCAAAATCGTCTCTATATTGTCTTACATGTTCACCGTCTGAACAAGTATCAAAATCAGAACGTTGCCATAAACACTAGAACGACAAAAGTTGGTCGCGTTGAAAATGACACCTGTATTATTGCTTTTCCCAGAAACGTTCTTTCTGAATTGAACCAGCTTGCCGTGCTTGCCAAGCGATAGAGCAAAGTACGATTGTGGAAAAGTTGGTTGAAAAAACTAAACTCGCAACACCGACACTCGCCTACTGTTTCTAGCACTTTTTTCACTTTAATTTCGGAAATAGACTGCTGTTGCTTACCGTACTGTGAATATCTCCATCGAGATCGGGTGCACCACGGTCCAGCTGTGTCTTCCAGCCGCGCCGGCTTTCGGTGAAGATCTGCTGCGTACCGTGGTACCAGATGATGTAGGAAGGTGGCTCGAGGGCGCCCCGGACCACACATCGCAGGATGACGGCACTGCCGGCCTTGACGTAGCGATCGGAGTCACCTATAAGCTCGGTTCTTGGCACTGCGTTCGAAACAGAGGAAGAAGAATGTTACTTTATCTCGCTTTAAAGGGTCGGTGCAGGGGTTGTGCAGGGGATTGTCGTACGGGGGTCGAAAAGGCAATCTAGGTGAACGAATGGTGGCACCGGATCAATTGGCTCGCTCCATCGGCTTGAATGGGGGAGAGGAGCGAGTGGAGAAAGTCGATAACTATATATATCTTCACTTCGGCTTAAATAAAGTTGCACAATAAAGGAAGAAGTTTTTTTTCCTTGTTGTTCTGGCTCGCTCATCCGAGACCGGAGACAGTGGAAGCGTTGTGATGGGAAAGGGGTTGATCAAAGCCGGCGTTACACATAGTCGAGCCAAAGTCGGCAAATCGACATCGCCACGCTCGCTAAGCGGGCAGTAAATTTTCATTCCACTCAATTTCGACGATCTAAAGTTGTGTCAATTTTCGGCAAATTTTCCACCGAAATTGCCACCGGCACGCCACACCGGAGCTGGACGACGAACCAGCTCTCCAAATAGAGGTATAAATTCCACGAAGAAGCGGCACACGGTGAGACGAAACGAAACGAAAACAAGATAGAAACAGGAACATAAATGACGCGAAATCCGTACCCAGCCGCCGGGAGCCGGTTGGTGCCGTGTGCCGCCCACAATGGCGAAATAAAACTGACTGTTGGCTCGGAAATTTATGGCGCTTTTAAGCCAGTCTCGAGCCGACTACCGTTACGACCCGATCGACAGCCGTGTTTCGTTGGAGCCTGCAAGCCTGCAAGTCGTTGTCCTCCGTCGTCGTCGTCGTCGTGATCGTCGTGGGCACGGCAGTCGTGGTCCTTCTAGCACGGGATTTTTATCGTTTATCGGTTCGAATGTTTTTCCCCGTGCGAGAGGTTGCAGGTTCTTGCGGTTTAATGGCTCTAAATTTACTGTAAAAGCCCCTGCTAATCCCTGAGAGTGCTTTACCCGATTGCCAGGGACGGTTTATTTATCGTCAATCGGTGTTCCACACGTCCCGGCCTAGGCCTAGGCCACTACAACAGGTCGTTTGTCGGGGTGCCTGGCTCGGGAGCGGCCCCATAGCACGGTGCACAAATTCGGGTCTCAAGATTGCAAACGGTATTCGATTTGTTATGCGCTGCATGGCTCCGATTCCCGTACGTCCTGGGACGCTCGACCTCCGACCCAGTCGACCATTAATGCAATATAATCTACTTGAATAAATCATCCACGGGGCACAATTGAAACGGAGGGCGGGTAGGTTGATGGTACGCTACGATCAAACAGCCACCACCACCACCACCACCACCGGCAAGGCACGAGCCTGCCGAGTGCTTGAAGAGCTTGCAACAGCTCATAAAACATGCTGCAATCAAGGAGCTTCCACAAAAGGTACCAGGTCGGTGGCACACGGAATGGCGCATTTTACATCCATTTCGAGCGGTCGGGTCGGCGTACAGCGAATGCCACTTCAGAGTAGTGGTGCCCGCGTGCCTCGGGAAAAAGGTCAGTTAATGGAAATGGTGTGGTACAGTGCGGTTCGTTTATCGCATGGCGCTGCGATACTCATCCAAGTGGCAAGTGGCGCATGATGCAGCCTGTGCGTATTTGTTGTGCGCGACAAAAAGTGCTTACACATTTCCAGCAAATTATCGGCCGATATAATTCAACCGAAACGTCGCTTTATCCGTCGGTGGAGAGAATGAAGAATTCGTTGGGATGAAGAAATAATAAAAAACAAAACGCGCGACTTTATCATAGTGACGCGTAGTTCGCCACACGCACACACGAACATACGCACTGGAAAATTCGCACCAAAGAGAGCTTTTATGCTGCGCAACGTAGCTCGGAGCTTCCGGAGGTGGATGGGAATAAAGTGAAATATAAAACGTAGCATAAATGAGGCCTAGTAGCAGACAATCAACCAGGAGGGCCGGGTGTTGCTCATAACGACGGACAGCTTAACATAATCGGGGTTTTTGTTCGGACGGAACACCGAGTGCCGGTCCGTTGCTCCGTTCGTGGTGAGGGTGAGGGAATGGGCGAGTGTGTCGGACCTTTTTATGGCGAGTGCGTTGAACTATTTTCAGATTTTAGTGCTTGTTTCTAGTAGGGGTGATGGAAGTGGCTGCTCTCACAGAACCCAAACAGTTGTATAATGTATGATTGGCGCTATGATTGTTTTATGAGCTGTTTCCAATGCTTGCTGCCCCATCGGGCGACATGCCTGTTGGTGTATAACGATGCTTATAGAAAGTGAGCTTAGAATATCTTGTTTCAGCAGCACTGGAGAGATTGTTTTATGATGTTATTAATCTTTAACCTCGTGTAGCTTTCATTTTAATGATTTTTATGCAGGGGATTTAGAAATACAAATTGATGGTTATCAATAGGTAAGGTTTTAAAAATGCGCAAGATACGAAAGCTCGCTTGTCATTCGTAGGCAACCAAAGAAAGAGGTAGAGAAATGATAATAGGTTATCTATTCACCAAGGTTTTTTTCTTATTTGCTAGCGACAACAGTGGTGATGACAAATTGCTTTTAATTAGTTTACATTTGTGATCGTTTAGTTTGCTGAGTTCAATTTGTTGGGACATAATGGGACATTTAATACCAATAGTGACACCTTATTCCGGGATTCACCAAGGTGTTGAGCATTGTGAACTTAAGTTAAAAATGTATTTCTTTTATGGTTGTATGTTTTGAGCTAACGAAATTGTCAAAGCCAAAGTATTAGATTGCAATATAATGCATGTTGTATTGAAATTTGGAAAGATGAAAGGAGATCACAGCTTTCTGACTTTGGTAACATATTCTGGTTCATATATTCGCCAGTTAAGATCATTACTCGACGCTCTCCACTTCAGCTGAATATAATTTATTATCGAAGGGCAGTAACTGTAGTAATCCTAATGAACAAAACTGATAATTTGCTCGAAATTTCATCATGTTGAGTAGAAATTATATCTATCATTTTAAAGTATTTTTCAAACGCTGTAAAAATGGTTCAATTACGCCGCACCATGTTAACAATGAAACTTGTTGAGGAAAATTTTCTTCTCCCGATATTAGCTATTATAACTTGCACTCACGTTACCAAAATCGTAGCAGCATTTGTGCCATTAACAAATAAAAAAACCCTCCGTAGCTGGCGCAACAAAAACTACCCATTCAGGGTGCTGTTGCGAAATAAAATTATGACGAATGTTTGCTGGTGGGCAGCTGGAAGCGGTGGGTAAGTAAAGAAAATTATGCCAAACGGTTGCTGGCCATTTTGGAAAACCGTGCGGGCGTGGTTTTTTATGCCGGTACTTTTCGCCAAAACCGACCCCGCCCGGAGGTTACCAATAGTGATGAAAAGAAAATTGGTTGAAACTTCCTTCTGGCGCGGCTTTTGCAACGTAGGAACCAGCCCTCGAACGAAAGAATTGTGGCGTGCTGGGAAAACTTTCCACCCGGTCATCTTTGATGTTGGCGGGATGGTTCCGGATGGTAGGTGGTTTAATCTGCTAGTGAACGCGGTGAACAACTCCACCCGTGGCGCGTAGAGTTGGTATGGAAATTGTAAATTTGAATAAGGCAAAAGTTTGTGCGAAGCTTTCCGATAAATTCCGGTAGTGTGCCTTTGGTGGTTTCAACGAGTTTGGGGGGGGTATTACAGAAAAAGAAGAAGTGAAAGTGTGAGGAAGTTTGCTGATCGCCAGCATAAAGACTCAGCAGGATGTACTAGAAGACTTGCATGCACATTTGTCGAACCTAGTAAAACACATTTCTTTCCAGCAACGTAGGAACTTTGTTTTCGGAGAAATTATTAGATAATATGCTAGAGTTCCAGAGCTCGTGAATTGTAATTTTAAACAACTGGACGAATAAGATCTAGAGAATATGTTAGTGTCAAAAACTTCTAAATGTAGGTAAGTAGGAATTAGTGTGTGCTTTAGCATACGGAAACCGAAGATTCCCGTAGACAAATTTGAATTAGACGAAACAAACCTTACTCAACAAGAATGTTCGACGAGGACGCATACAAAATTTATCGGGGAGGAAATCGGGTCCTACTGAATAATAAGTTGCCATGCAAATTCAAGCCATAATGAATTGGGAAGATTTATAACACAGAAATATGGAAACCATGGAACAAATTCCAGGTAGCAAGTAATATTTAAATTATTCACTGAAATTGTTAAAATCTCCAGTGAACACAGTCTCGCCAAACATTAAGCTGATTAAACCGTACACCGAGCGTTCACAACATAACTGATTCACAAAATTCGTTCACCACACGTGGATCTGCCACTGGCTGGCCGTGCGCTGCTAGCCGAAAGTGTAATAACACATGAGCAAAGATTATCGAGTGCTCCGCGTTGCGCCACCGTTTGTTTTTGCAAATATCACAACCATTCTTTATTGCGCGGCGGTTTGCGTTGCGAAAGCCACGGCTATGCTGTAAACGATGGGAACCGATCGTGGTGCGCGCTCTGCTTTCGGACCGGGGCCTCCACCGGGAGATGGCAGTGCATCAAAGCCGCATCCGGTGCGCGCGGTGTATGATTATGACAGGAGGGAAAACTCATGTTTATTGCTTTCCGGAAACGACCGAACCAGGCTAAATCACAACAAAAATCGTATGGAATAATAACAGAAAAAAATGCATGGAACGCACAGCGCCATTTGACCGGGCATCGGGATTCAATAATTTGTGGTTTAATGTAGTGTACGAGTCCTGAAGCTTTTCGGGCTTTCGCAAGCAAACAAACAACAGTCGAGGGACTATTCCACTCCCCCCAATCCCTCTCACGATCAGTCTAATAACTATCGGGTGGTGCTAGCGCGGAATCGATGCACGGCAAACCGAACCTTTCGCCGTCGATCCGGAAGCGGCAATCCGGGCGCACGTAGCCCAATGCAGGCAGGACGGTACCTGATGAAAATAAAGCCACGTACGGGTGGTCGAGGTTCGCAGATGAGCATGAATTCGCCATGAGCCTGAGCTGACGTTGCGGTGCCGTGTTGGGTTGGCCTAGAGCGAGAACGTTCGCTTTCCCAAACCATGGGCCTCCCCAGGCCTGGCTTCGGTTGTTATTTACTTCGTGCGCCGAATCACTAATGATGGTCACAGGAGAAATCAGAACGTAGGACCCATTGTCTGTATGTGTGTGTGTGTGTGTGTATCCGTGTGTCGGTATGTGTATCTCGCGGGGCCAATGGCAAGGTATCGTATGAACGTAGAAGAGTTTCTTTCCGGTTCTCTGCACCGTGACAGGAGGCTTGATAGTAATCCGGTAAGTATGTATGCCTGCAACTGTTGGCATTTAATTAAGAACGTAGCAAAACTTTGAACGCTCTGAAAGTTCCACCTGAACAAGGGTCCAAAGTGATTCCACGCACAGCATGAGCCAGATACCTTACTAGCAAGAAACGCTAGAGAGAAAGGATGGGGTCGAGATGAGCGGAAAAGAACGAACAATGTTGCGCCCTATATTGATATGGAGCTTCAGTCATTTCAATTTTCGGTCCGCTTTGTTCTGGCTCTTTATTCTCAAGCTATTTGAATCACCTGTGTAATAAGTGCCTTGTAGCAATCAATTTATGAACAATTCTGCATTGCGTGTCGGGTAGATCGTGGCGGCTAGAGCGGGACATAACAACGGACATTATAAAACACATCTGCACACCTGCACATCGCTGCCCTGTCGAATACAAATTTTGAGCGCTTCCCTTCGCCCGCCCTGGTACATATGGTTGCACGAAACACTGCCTTTTTACGGACAGTCCCCAGACCGGATGGTGGCTCCATCCGGGTGGAGGGAAGGTGCTCCCGTAATATAGAACACGTGCGCGTTCTCGTTCGGTACATCCGGAGAAAAGTTGGTAGCCGGGGCTGTTTTTGACAGCGCATCGTATTACTTTTTGACGAGTGCACCCAACCGGAGAACCAGAATCCCGCCGGGCCGGGAAAGCTTTCGAGAGGAAAGGATGACCCTTATCTTCCCCCCGGTGGCACTGGTGTGCCGGTTTTGGCTTTGTTTTCGGCTGGTGATATGATGAATATTGAATAAAACCGAGACCGGTAGGAAGTCATCGTACACCCAGGGATGGACCCAGGAACCGCCAGGAACCAGGCCATCCGGGCGGGGTCGTGGCTATCGCAAAAATCGTAACGCACAACTTTTATGCTTCACGCACCTCACCGGTACACGGGAGCAGCCAAGCCGTACGGGCCAACAGCAGGATTTTGGCTTTAATCATTCAGCGGCAGCGGGACAACCATTTTCCGGACAGGACGAAACAAGGGCGACGAACGGTTGTGTGTGTGTGCGCGTGCATTTACGGTTCTCCAGTCCGTCAGGGCCGCAGGAGAAACAAGGGAGATATCGACCTGCCAAGAATCATCGTGTTATCGTGTCCGGCTGGCACGAAAACTTGACGCTCGGGATTTATCGTTGGCTGCTAGGACAAAGGACACTCAGCCAGAAGTGATAGTAATAATCATTCCTCTTAACTGCTGCATGCTGCACGACCGAAAAGCAAGGCAGCGGAATTGAACATTCTGTTTTTACGATATAAGAGATACTTTTTAGAAAATCTGTTTTTTTTTACGAGAATTTATCCAATCACCAACACCGGTTGGGAATAGCATAACCGGAACCTAACTCCGAAACTGCAACCGGAATCCCAAACAGACCGACCACACTCACACGGTTGATCGGTTGGATTGGTTTTCATCGGCATTCAATTTCCACCCGTGTCTCTCTTTGCTGATTAATGTGAAAGTTGTTTGCGGATTCAAAGTAATCAACCTGCTAGAAGACGAATTTGAAGAGACAACTCGCCCATCGCCCGAAGTACCTGGTACTAAATTTAATTAAAACGTAAGCCAGTTTTCCAAACATATCGTCACATTTCCTGGCTGGGGTTGTTGTGGTAGAGTGACCGATCCACCCATTTGCAGATGGATTTTGATTCTATTGATTTGAGAGACACACGTGAACACACTCACATACACAAAAAACAACGTCCATCCAACCGAGCGAGGGAGTTGGGTTCCACGATGGGATGCTTAGGGAGCGGGATGGTTCATGAGAAGAAACAAACATAGTCCCAAACCACCACTCGTTGCTGCTACCAGCATTTTCACCGGACCCGTTGCACACGTACCTTTGGGAAGAATCAATATTTGCAGTTGGCAATGGAAATTGCTTGATTTGTGTGTGAGTGTGTATGTGTGTGTTGTGTGTGTGTGTGTGTGAGAAAGAGGGATAGGATAGTGAATTGATAAGTTTCAGTTTGAATTTGCACTGAAGCTTGACTGATAGGTTTGGTGTATTGACTAATTGAAGGCAGATTATTGACTATAAAGTTACTCATAAAATAATGTTCAATCTTCTGAATTCGACTTCTACGAACGAGGTCTTTTGAAAGATATGACTATGAATCATTTGAACGTGATTTGATTTGTAATTTGATCATGTTTATCGTACAAAAACACCTACGTACAGCATGTAAATAAAAACAACACCGACATTAACAGGCCCACTTTGATTTCTCCGAAGGTGAAAGACATAAGTGAAAAATTCTCAAAAAAAGCGCACACCTTCCATGATACTTGATCGAATTTAGCATTTATTACTAAGTATGTGTGTGTGTTTTTAAAAACTAAACGATATTTTTTATATATTCTATACTTAGTGTATATTGTAACATTGAATGTAGAAATGATGTAGAAAAAAAAATTAATAAATTAGTATATTGTTACAAAACAATTAAATCAAATAAGTTAGTTTATAGAAATCATTCTATTATAATAGGAATCCATTATAATTTGTTGTTCTGCCAAAACGGTACCAAATTTTTCTAATGTGTAACAATGAAATTGAAGATTGTTCCTGTGTACAAATAGTGCTTTTAAAGTATATTCGCTATTTTCAAAGAGTATTCTAAGCCAAATAAATTACACATTAAAGTTTAAAAAAAAATTAAAGAAATATAATTTTAAATGAAATAACATATTTCAAACGACTTTTATCTCACATTCATCGATGAATAAGTTATCCAAGCGTGTGTTAAACCTTCTGTTTAATAACAACCAAAACATTCTTTGAGTACTTTAGAATAAAAACTGTTATGTTCGAAATTAAATGTTAATTTATATTACATGTCTCTGCAAATGTTTATTTATGTATAAATACGTTCCTTACAAAACTGATTTACTGCTAAATATTCTAATAATATTCTCGGATATTTTTTTAATTTTTTGTATAAAGTTTAGAGTGGAATCAGTAGCACCCAGGATGACTATATTCATGGAACTTATCTAACAATTTGAAATAAAAATAACATCACGCTCACATCCACGTACCGCATTCGTTCATCCTACAAGAGACCGGATGCAATTGAACGGAATCGACAGGAAGGAAAGTGCCCAAGCAAGGAGGGAATGGTGGGTACAAGCAAGGCAGGGAGTGAGAAATCGATGTCCATACTCACCAACGACATGCAGATGTACTCGGGCGCTGATTTTCGGTTCCGTCGACACCTGACACTCGTAAATGCCAGCGTCACGGGCCTGCACGTATTTGATCTGCAGTGTCCAAACGCCGCTGCTCTCCACGTAGAATGATTGAAAGCGCTCGTCGGCTATAAATGTCATTCTGCGCGAAGGCAAAACCCAATCGTGTGTCGGTTTGATTGGTGCCGGTGAATTGTCCGATCGATCGGCGGGGTTGGCCACCGTTTACCCGAGTGCCCGGTGGCAGTGGATGAGACCGGATTTGAATTAGAAACATGCCACCACCACCACCACGTGTTCGATGAGTCGACGGTGTGAGTCAGCGCATTTCAGCCGGGCCGCATCAAACAGGTGTCGTAGTCGTCGGGTGTGGACGATGATGTTGGTGTAAAATATCAGCAAGCAAACATATTGCGGCACGGGCAGTGAAATGAAATGAAATGTAAAAATCATCGACAGAATTAATATGCTGAAAGCAAGCGCACTGTATCTCCCTCTAACTTGCACCCCGGGAATGGCTGCGAAGAAGGAATCACAAATCAATGGAAGCCGAACATGACCGGTAGAGGCGCCGTGTAACATGGACCCAACCAAAAACCCTCACCACCGTTGTGTTCAATTAAAATTGAATTTCATTGCAAAATTGATTACAACTCATCATGGCCTCATGGATACTTCCACTATGCCCGGTATCCGATGGTCTCCGTTGCTTTCGAATGCAATGCTTTACAACATTGACACAAGAAATCCGACAAGAATAAACATCCTGACTGACCAGCCAGCTGAGCAATGTTTCCGGTCGTTTGAAAGGCATTCCGTATGAAGCGACTGTCGGTGGGCAGTAGCAGGATAAAAATGATTGATCCGGTTGAGATTGCTTTACAAATAAACGTATAGCTAAGCTTATGTAATAGCTTAAGAGGAGTAATTGAAAATCTGTGCCAAAGGAGCTTAACAATAGAATATTGTTCATTCTGCACGAAATGTTAGGAGCGATTCTGGGCTCCAATCTGAAAGCCAACGTAAATAAATTTCTCATAAATGTAACGTTTGAACATTTCCTCATTTATCAATTAAATTTTGTTCCGGTTAGTTGAACTCAATGATCCAATCTACACAAATCATAAGTAATAATCATAGCTATTCCAATATAACTTGAAGTTGGCGTGAAAATTGCAAGTGTTGAATGTCTTTAAATCCCTTGAATATCTGCTGCTTTATTGCAAGACTTGATTAAAAAATTAGCTTAATAATTGAGCTACTTTGTTATGTTGAACCTCGTAAGGAAATTCGGTAAAAACAAGCAATAAAATCATGTTTAGTCGAATATTTCATTCTAGAAAAAAAATT
>JXXB01032670.1:0-20690 GCA_000956275.1 Anopheles koliensis | reverse complement strand
GAGTAGGCCCGGGATAAGGCCAAAGTACAGGGAGGAAATGCCCTGAGATCAAAAATGTCAGTCAGTGCAAATAGGCACTGACAATACGGCTACATGTAGCCGTGAATACCGTTTAAATAAAAAAAAAATATACGATAACTTTGGAAAGTACTTTAATTTACTAATCTTCAGAACCAGAAGTATTCTAGCTTTGTGGCAATTTTCAACAATCATCATTATAATTCAAAACGATTGCACTCGGCTTAACAATTGACTAGCTATTGGTGCAATCAGAGATAAAATAAGTCATACGTACTAATTGATCGATAAGAAACTGCGCGGGAAATTGCATGTTATACAATGCGGTGACTGATTTCCTATCGGATGAATAACACGTAAGCTTAATGATTGTTTAACTGCCGGCTCAGCAGATAATATACATTTGAATGTTCGCAATGGCGGCCTGGAACCGGAAATAGATCGCGTGCTATGTCGTGCACATAAACATCTTCTTTCAAACATGGCTGGGCGTGTATGCGGGCATGGCAACACAATATGTTCCCCACGGACAGTCGTGTTACATCCTGAGGACATCGTTTTTATTTTCTACTGAGGGCGATAGTATCGCGTTGAGAGGGTTAATTAATAGCGCTAGTACTCAGTTATTTGCCGAAACTAGATATACCGAGTACCGCGTTAGCTATCTCGCTTGCTAGAAGTCTTACATCAACCTAAACTATCGGGAGTGAGAAATACAAGGGTTTGAGCTTGACGTGCAGATAGTTGTTGATGTAAGGGATACGGTAAAAGAGAAAGGATGGATAAATGCTCCGCTACGGCATTGCGATACACACACCCCCACTGGCGGTGATCTCAAAGCGGCTCTGTGGAAATTAGTCACACCCCCTTAGTGGAAGGTAATGTTATGTGTCTAAAAAAGGTTAGATATTGTTGGTGCAACAACAAAAAATCATTAGCTTTGGGGGCTTCGGTTTATGGGTGGTTCGCTGGGTGGGTGTATGTGATGAAAAATGAATAATAGCACTGCTATTACCTTTACGACCCCGCAGGCCAATCCCTCTTTTTTCAAACAGTTTTTCCCGAGTGCACTCATAGTTAGCCAAGCGCGAGCTTTACACGCTTGAGGTAGAATAATGGCGCTGTGCTTTTTTCGGTCACGGTTCGCTGCACACACAAATGAAAACTGGTGATATAGCTTTGTGTGTTGTTTCCACACCACGAGGGAATAGGCAGAAATACATTTATAATTCAGATTAGTAACAACAAAATGGTGGCAACAAACCCGGTGAAGAATAGTTCGCAACGAATCAACGAGCTAGGTGGAGAATCGGTCGCCCATTTAAAGAGAAAAGGTTCAGCTGGTGTAGCTTTCGCAAGGGATGTGCAAAATATGTGCAATGTACACAGTTAAGTATGTTTATTTGACCTGATTGAATGACATTTGGCGCTAGTGAGGTTCTTAAACTAGTTAATTTATGACATAAGGTTTGGTTTTCATCTCTTTTACTCTGTTATTGATAGTGTAACGACAATCACAACGTCTATGCAGGCACTCCTTCTCCCGGTTTCCTTCATCGAATCGATGATGTCATACTATCCTGTGGCAATAAAACAGAACCTACACAACCGACACTGGGTGATAATTTGTTGCTCGAAATGTAGCTATATTTCTCTACGCTCAGTCCCGTCAACGAAGGTCAATCTGCAATAAAAAACGTATTACAAAATAGGCAGTTGCGTCTAGTTTTGTTCAATCAGTTTTACGAGCACTTTGGGCCTAAGTCAGTGGTCGATGTTGCACTTATTTGCATCCTGAATCATCACGTGAATAGGCGCGGCCCCATCCCATGGGCGGTGGGTAATCCTAGCAGTGAGCGCGACGTGATCGTAAAAATTGATCGTTAAAATGTTATGAAGCGATAGTTATTCGGGCAGTCCTGCGTTTTCTTTTTTTATCGCTGCGTTTCTTGAAGGTCCCCGGCACAAGGTGCACCGATAGTGCGGAATATTTCACTTTACGAGGGCAGCTGACCGTCGTTCGTTTCGCAAACGGGGTTGAATACCATTAAATGCAACCCTAAAGTGGCGCGCTCGGAAAAGATCGATCGTAAAAGGAAGGACACTTGGGACTGGATATCGGTTGCATCGGGAGGGTGGTTGTCGTTTTTCCGCTTGTCGTTATGAGGCTGATTAGTATTGTGATAATGAGGAACACACACACACACCCAGCAGCGAAATGGTGCCTTGGTTAATTGTCGCTAGAATGTGGTGCGGTGTTCGCGAAGACCCGTTTGCTTAATGCTGCAGGGCCAACGACAGTCACAACAAAACAGAGAGACTATTAAAAATCAATTTTCTACTGATCCTCGATGCGGTTGCATTTTTTGTATCTTTTTTAACTGTTCGTCCGTAAATGGTATGTGCAGCTCCCTTAACGGGAGCGATTAAAAACGAGTGAAAACAAAGAATAAAACCAGAAATAAAAACGATTATAATGTCAGTTAAGCGACGTTTTGTTTTTTTTTATATTTGCGAGCGTTTGTGTGCGCATCTTGCTTCATGATTTTACTGCACATTTGCACCGCGGTTCAATGGCTGATACGAATGCAATGTTTGCAATGATGCGCCACGCTATTACACACCGCAGAAATGCAGTATGTAGAACACGGCAGAGACGAGATTCATTAGTTGTTAATCGGGAATTTGCGTGGTGACGTGGTAATTTGCAGTTTATTTATTTGTGATTGCTTTTGCTGGGAGCGTTTGCGAGTAGGCATGCCTCGGTTGCTTCTCTGCCTCGTCCTTTGATGTTCGAACCTATACATTCATATCCTCATTGAAATGCATGCACATTTGGTGTGATAATCGGGTTTATTTAGTATTTTGTGTCACATTGTAACTTACGGTAGCGTCTGATCGTGCAGCAGGATGCATTAACTCAATTCGAAGGCTAAATAGGTGGGAAAACGATACGAAACGAGATCACAAAGTGACGCATTTGTGTTTCTCGTAAATAAAACCGTATTATGACAGGTACGGAGACATACATTGAACAATTACTAGAGAATGCCAATAAATTATTTCTTTTAAAATTCTGCTTTTACATTTTTATATAAGTTCTTGTCTCACGATTTGCTGGAGTCTTTTTTATTGGTTGGTGGTGAAAACGGAAGCTCTTCAGGAAACAACCATCTGCAAATGCCGCACGTTTCAAGGAGGATGAATAAGTTTGGAAGGTGAGTGGAAAATCGTGGCTGCAAAATATGCGCATTGCCATTTTTACGACTTTCCACCGCCGATTTGGCACGGTTACGCGCGGTTCTCATCATCACGTTACTCGCCCTTACAGCCACTACTGCGGCGAGGGTCACGAGCGTAGATAGGGAAAGAGTCGAGGCCACGCCAAGAGTAGCGAACAGATCAGGGAATCCGAAAACTTATCCGTGAATCATCCGTAACCGAAGACGGACGCAGACTCCCGCCGAGAGTGAGAGAATGCGTGTTTGCGGCTGCATTGGGCAGTAAAACATGGTTCGGTTTTACGAGCGAGCGGAAAAGTTTTTCCCCATTTTCCTCGCACCGGATCTGGAACGGATTGCTCACTTCAGCTCACTGCGTCTGGATGATGCAGCTTTCTGTTGTTTCTACCCTTCAGCGCTGCCGATGCCACGCACCGTGTTCGTCCATTGTTTGATTTATGTGTATAGTTTCGAACGGAAACTAATAAGTCTGCTTCACCCGGAGCTCCTTATGCCTTTTTCGTGATGCTCGTGTCTTGGCGGGTAAAAGACGGAACAAAGTGAGCGCTTGTTGATGGTCAACAAGTCAGCCCGATGGAAACTGTGTTGGGGAACGTCATGACTTGTCCGCAGAAGGGTGGATGTTTCTCCCGTACGTACGTTACAGGATGCAACTTGTCCGGCAGACACGCTTCCCTCCTTCGCAATTCTCATCGTCAGTGAAGCATGTATTTGATGAGTTTTAAATTTTGGCTGATTTGTTAAATTTTTATGACTTTGTTTATGAAACGGAAGAATTCGGTTACGGCTCCCGTAGAGAACCTCGCATGTATGGTAGGGCACGTTTCTTCTGTTTTCTGGTAAGTATGCATGCAGTTGTGACGTTTTGGCGCCATCCGGCTGCAGAGATGATTGTGTCAATGGAAACACGGAAGTATGATAAAGATGGTTGAATGCGTCATAAATCGAAGACGGTGGATGAAATGTATTGGAAACTATTTGTCATCAGTCGTTGCTTTCGAGGTAGATAACGCACATAACATGCAGTTCCGCTGAGTGTGCCATATTTTACGATGTCCCGGTGCGCCTCAAAATAAAAAGCTTTTGGAAAGATCTCAAAGAATGAAATTTTATTTTGTTAGAGATTTGTTTTGCGACAGTGTCACTCTATAAAATTCGTTTTGATACAGATTATTTTATAGGCACATTAATTGTAATACGTAAAATGACAAATAAATTTCATGACGATATTAGGCATTCAGTTATGTAGCTTTAATGTAAAAACGCTATTCATATAAGTTTTTTATGTTGAAAATTCATCTTTAGAGAGAAAAGAGAAGAATTTTTAAAAGATCGTTTCATTTGACATTTTCTTGTACAAAAACTGCTAGCATTGCTTGTAGATTATTGTGGAATAGGTTCCAAAGAATAAAATAAACCAACATATTCATTGTGAGGCCGCCTTAAGTTTCGTTATCGTCGTTTGAATAAATGGAGGGTGTTTCTTCAGCTGCTCTGGAGAAAGTTAAGCTTTTATGGTAAAATTTGCAAAATGCAATAAAACCATCTAATGGTAAGGCTAACGATGTGTAGCAGTTCTTGGTACCAATAAAGAGTCCCATTTGGAAGGAGTTGCTGGAGTTGAATTGTGGAGTGTTGAGTTTTATTTTATACAATTAAAAAAGTTTAGCAAAAAATTAAAAAAAGCATTCGTTGTGCCGATTGCAACGATCTGTGGCAGTTTCACACACATCGGCAGTAAGCGTTGCGCAAATGAGTAAGCGTGAGTGAATTTCAATTCCGAAAGAAGTCCAGCATGTCATAAAACCCCCCGCACGTACCCCAACCCCAGCACGATCTTTCTGGCATGGCATAAACAACTCTCGCGTCGCGTTGATGCCATCTAAAATCCACTCGTTAAACGCGAAACCACGAACCGCGTCTTCAGGGCCTGCCTCCTGAACTGATGATCGCAACGCGGCGTCTCACGGTTGAAGGAACCCGCGCGGCTGCCGCAGGATCGTAAATTATAATATGATTTTTATTACATTTTAGCGTAGCATAAGCCGTTGAGGCCGGCTGAGACGTTCGTAATTTGTTATAATGTTATGGCTTTCCATACGGGCAACGCAGTGGTGCGCTGCTCGGTATGGTGCTATTGTTATTTTTATATTTCCTTCCAGCCTTCCAGTCGGCACCCGAAGGAAATGTATCAGACCACTTTGTAGAATGGGGTGGACTCTAAGGTCCATTAGCAAACGCTGAAGCAAAGGGCTGTATTGCGATAGTTTCACTGCCCTGTTCCTTTGATGGTTTTATTCATTATTCCGATTCACTGTACACACGAGCAATTGCGACGTTAGCTCTTATACGCATGGAGATTTCATATAAAAAAAACCCAATAGAAAAATAAAACATAACTGAAAAAATGGCTCCGAATCCACCAGTTCAGCGAATCCGGATACAAAATTGCGGTTTGTAGTTTTTATGATCCAATTAGTTGTAGAACAAGAATGAAATATAGGAGTGTGGTGGTGTAAGCCGTGTATAAGCATGGAATGGTTTGGTTCGGTTGTGAGAAAAAAGCTGACTCACATATGTGTTTTTTTGTATTGAACGGGTGCACATGTTCATTAAACTCATGTGGATATATACATACATATAAATATGTGAAGAAATATCGAGCATCGATAATAATAATATTATTGTTTTTATGTATAAATTTATTCCTTATTATTATAAAATGTATAACTCATTGACAAACCAAAAACAGTAATGTTAAAATATGTTGGAAAGTTTCTGCAATTTGTTTGTGAGAGGCTCAAAAATCTACTATTGTTTTTGTTATTTGATGCAAATGTTTATTTATATGCAACATTTTTAACATGTTTTCTCGAATACTATTATACACAAACTTCACTCCATACAAACGAATAATTGATATAAAACAATAATTACTTCTAGGGACGAAAGCATGTACTCTTTGTAATTTACTCTCTCTATTTTCATCAGCTATATTAACAGTTGCAACATTACTAAATATCTCTAGCTAAACCATTCTTATTTCAATATGATACGATTTATGATTTTCAATTGTTTGAACCGAGATCATAATATGGATTCAATGTATTTTTTGTCAGTTGTTATTAGTTTTCCACTCATATTTAATGTTTATGTAAACATTTCGTCATAAATTCTTTAAAAATCATTTGCATCATCTTGAAAAGTTGGTTTTGAGAAAATACTTCTAAGTTCTGGTCAAAAGTAAATCACATTTTGTCATTTTGCCTATCCTTTCTATTTTATTTCATATCTTTAAATTCCTAAAAGTAATGCTATTGCAGTGGAGCCAAATAATAAGGCTGTCATTGTTGTTTGTAGAAATCATTGTTGTTTGTAGAATACTAATGTACTGTTTCTATTTTTTAATTGCCCTCTATTCCTTAAAGTTAATGATTTTTATTATTTTGCATTGCCTCATAATAGTAACATAGAGTTTTCATCGTTCTGCATAGATTCCCGTATCACGGAAACGACGTGTAATCTTTTAACGAGTCTTCTGTTATAATGGTGCTTCGGTTGCAATACGAAGGAGTTTTCCATCCAAGTCTCCCGAGGCTTTTGATTGGCTCAAACTCGTAGTGATGTTGTTGATGTGGCCTACCTCGGGGGCTCATGGTGTGTTATTGTAATGGCAAGGTAGTGTATTGATGCTTGCAACTGCTTATCATAGTGAGGATGGAATCCATTTCGTTGCATCAAACCAAGAGTACAAAAGAGGACGATCGCGTTGAAGGGCCGGGAAACTTGAACGAAGACACCGAGAACTGTGAGATAGGAACGCGACTAGTTGTTGTACATACAAAAACACATAAATCGTCATGTTCGGGTAAGGTGGCTCGCATCGAAGGAAGTAAATGGCTAGAAAGAGAAAACCCGACTGTGCTATAAGTGCATGCAACTCCCAACAACCACCCAAACGGGCAAGCATAGTCGTTTCGACCCAGGGATGGTGAGCATACGCATAAAAGCGCAAATATACACAAGACAGAGGCGGAGTCAGACCGCTATTGGTTGCGCAGATCCCACTGTTACTCTCCTTCTCTCGCTCACGTGCACGTCGAATGAGCTTCCCTCCTGCAGGCTTGCACCGCAGTGGTGGTGGTACCCCTTGGCACTGGGGGAACGATGCATTGCATAAAAATACGCTCTACGAATTCACTCTACCACGCGGTTCCAGCGAGCTGTCTCTTTTCAGCGGCCTCCACGAGGCCTTTCCCACGACGACGGACTTATGCTCCGTCAACCCGACCGAGCACGTGTTCTATCTTCCCGTGCAGGTTTCGGCCGATAGAATGCTGCCGTGGATCTCTTGATACGAAACCGCTGGGCGAAGCATGAAAATCGGGTCGACATCGTGCCCGTTATGTTGCGCTCTGCCGAAAGCCGAACTCGCGGTTTAATGCTGCTGAATGTTGAATGTTCCACTCTCACTCTGGCTGCTCGCTGGGTGCATATCGACGGAGTAAACAGCTAACAGTAACCCTTCTTCGTAAGGGCGTTGCGCTTTTCGCATCAAGATCTTACATCGTCCCGGAGCGGTAGGAAGAAAGCACAAATTTCATCCGGAAAATTCACTACACTGTGCATGTGTAGGATGCTGCTTTCCACCCACCCAAAAATAGAGAAAAGTTTCTTTTTGACCGTACGTGCAGCAAATTGCACGAGTCGACCATTGGCGGAACAAGCACGACGGCCGTGTTTTATTGCGTTCGTCCAGTCGAAAGCATTGTCAACACGCTATCCCGGTTCGCCTCGCACGTCTCCTTTGTCCCATAAAAAGGACTGCAATGCTCGATTATGAAAGAAAATCATTTGTTCAACGAGGACAAAAACCAACAGAAGCAGAAGCTGGCGTGTCTAGTAGAAACATGAATGTTTATGTTAGCGCGAATAATTGCGAACCTTCACAACGCTAGCTAGATTAGTGCGAACGTGTTCGTTTTATAAGCCGTTGTTCACTTAGCGGATTCGGACGAATGCGACCGTTAGGTTTGTTTTGGAACATTTCCAAGCGAGGATCTACACGTCACGATGACGTAAGACAACACATCAGTAAAACCAATTTCCATGATAACTATTTCATTGCACGGATAAAAAATTTAAAACACATAAAGAGATGCCGTAGTACATATGAACCGAACAACAGGAAATATGCATAAAACGCATGACAATGGTATTTTGATCCCTAATACTGGAAGTATTGGGAGAGGAATTAGAAAAATTTTGAAAACATCAAAAGAAGTGCTTACGCACCACGTGCCATGTCACTTATGTATTCAGCTATATGTCTTCTTAATCTGAAACGGTAACAGACCAAGCAATGGAACTCCGAAACTCACATTTTAATCATGGAAACTATTTGTAAAAAAGGAAAATTAGTTTTCGGATTAAAGTGTTCACAATCTTATACTGCTGATCTTGATCTTTTATTGTCGATACCTCATGTAACACTTGTTCGTAAAGAGTTATAAACTGATCAGTATACATAAACAAATGGAAGTTATAAAATAGTGCTCAGTTCGAATAGAATTTGTTTTCAATGAGGTAATAACACTGAAAAAAATAATAAAAAACAAGTAACACATACTTCTTCATAATTCTGCATTCTATTATCCTTAAGTGTGTATCAGAAATTCGTTTATAATTTTAATGTTAAAATATCTGACACATTAGTTGTATGTCGTATGATGTTGCAAAGTAAATAAAATTTGACAGTTCTCATTGTACAGCACTGCATACATTAATAGCTTGTACAGTTCAATTTCTTAAAATTTAGTTTGATTATGTTCATTACAATGCTATTTGAGTTTTAGTACTGCAACTTGTAGCTATATTCGAAATAATATTTTAAAATGTTTTATTATTTAATGTTGACGAGATCAGGATACAGGCATACTAAATTTATGAAAATTTGCAAATTCTTTTTTACTAAATAAATAACTTTTTGAACAGGCGTTGAATTTCTGGATAGCATTGGAAAACATTAATTTGTCCGTCGTGCAGCGTAACCCTACCGAAAAGATTGATTAACAGTCCGATAGGACATGCTTTTATAAATACCGCCCGTGAAATTAATCGTATGACTGGTTTTGCTGTACAATGTACTCTCCATATAACTCCCATGTACGGGAATGTGCTACTAACACAAGGTCGTACATACCAGTAAGCATGCGGCGCTCACCTCATAAGTTGTGTGTGTTGAGAAGGCAGAACGTTAAAATAAAATAAAAATAATTGAATCCAACGGGTTCGTGATAAACGATCGGATTGATTCGTTAGTTGCCTTTGCCACACGCTGAACACGAGGGTCATGTGATGGTGTATTGGCGACTGATCGTCAGGCCACGTGCGTACTACGGTTTGAAATCGACCTACAGTCTTATCCGAGATTATACGAATGGGGTGACAGCTTAAAGAGAAACCGGGTGATTATTTAAATTAGCACCGCAAAACGGCACGCGGTGTGCAGAAGGCGCTGTGCGGTGACTAAAGTGCGCGTTGTTTGAAAGACGAAAAAACTTGTGATCGTCAAGGCAAAAGCAACATAACCAGTACGTGGATGATGCATTTTGGGCACCAACGTGCATATCGTGTGCTGCGGGGAGAGAACACATAAAATATCGAATGCTCAGATTTCAGCTGCCATGAAACCAGATGCACAAGCTCCCCGGGGGCGTTAAAGCAATCGAAAGCAATCAACATCAATTAGCAAGTTTATTTGTTGTGCGGTTGTACCGCCAGGGATGTTCTTCCGCATCTACGGCTTGTACAAATGGCAGTAAACGCCGATGGCAGCGATGGCAGAATGTCTCGCGAACGTTGCCGCTGTATGCAAGTATGATTTATCGTCCACAATCTTTTCCCATTACATTTGTGAGGCTCGTAAAATTAGCTTCCGAAAGGTATGTGTGGGATGCATGCAGTGCACTATCCTGCACAATCGAAAATTCATCTGACATAGAGCAGTGGGGCGGAACAGAGCTGCCGGCTAATACGTTGAAGGTCGCGATTCACGTTCTAACCTTGCTTAGTCATTCGGTAGCTTCCTGGCTGGTGTTCGTTAGTTTACTCTCAAGCCTATCCAACGGTTAACTGGTTGCCAACATACGGTAAGGCCATTGCGAATCAGTGGCGAACGATCGCTCGATTATGGTTTGTTTAGTCTGGATGAATAAAATATTGCTCAATTATTCAATGTTTCGCTGGCCTCGAGAAAACTGAAGGTATGCCTTAGCTCTACTCTGGTCCACGATTCTTCCGAATGTCGTGTGTTGTGTGTTTGTTCTTCGTTTGCTTGTGTTGATAGTGTTGTTTGTAAATGTGTACTATGTCGTGGATGGACATGTTGCAGCATGCAGATGAAATCAGTTGCAAATTAAAAATAATTATTTAAATAAACGAATGCCACTCGTTGTTTGTTAAAATGATATTTTTTTTAACTTGCAACTTTATCATAACTTAATCCTGAGGTTAGTCAGTTACATGATGTTTAAATTACATTCTTTATCATTATCAATCCTAACATAAATAAAACAAAAATTTCATTTAAAAACTTATTAATGTAAATGTTGTGTCTTATTTAATTTTTAAAACACAGTTCAAAACATATCCTACTTTCCTTCATTGTTTGCGTATAAATTCATACAGATCATATGAATGTTCGATGTAATGTTCCTTTGCATCCCCATCCCTGACAATACTAAGATAGCGCAAAATCAGATTATCTTTCCATTATTTTGCGTCCACTGTATACGATATTTGCTACCTTTGGTTTCTAACCCTACAAATGATCATTTTGTCATGTTCAAAGCACGAAAGTTTGATTTATCTTGGCAAGCATCGAATGAGCATTTATTGGTTCTGGTTTGTGTGTGTGTGCTGTCGCAATACAAATCGTTTACATCGCTGCCCTTTTTGCATGCCTTCCATACCTACCCACGGTACTCTAAAAAGGCTAGAAATAGATAGGAAGATCGACAATGATCTATTGACTCGAGTACGAGTACGGTGGGTTTTGCATGGAACCATGTCGTCGAAAAGCGACGGTGGTGGGAGATTTCGGAGGATCCTCCCCAATGCATTGACGTTCCGTTTGCGGGATTGACACTTTGACAGCTCTGATGCAATACCATTTCCAACTTCTAGAGTGATGCGAGTGCACGCGCACGAGGATCCGACACAAGTGAGTGGGAAGAAGCTTATTTCCTCCGATCAGATGACGAACGGGCGCGTGCGTGTAACGATGCTCGGCTAGCGACAAGCAAGGGATGTACTTCGGCATGCGGACGGAACGGGAAGATAGTGCGCGAACTTCTCGGGAGATTGAAGCTAAATTAAGTACAAGATTAGCATGACTGAAGTGACTTTTCAAAGTGTCAGAATGACTGCACTCGCGAGTGAAGCTGCGTGTAGTTGCTGGGAGTCGGAAGAAGAGACGCCGGACGGGAAAGTAGCAGGCTTAAGGTTGCCTTCGGGCACGCTCAAATCGATACGCGATCCCATCTGTATGATGTGAGGCAGCCAAGTTACAGGCGGCGACTTCTCGACGATGACGAAGACGCTGTTGTTACTGCTAATGTTGCTGCTGCTGCTGCTGCTGTTGATGCTGATGATGATAATAGTGCAAATATAAAATAAATCTTCCACTAAGCTTTGTGCTGGTGGCAGTGACGACTTAACCGGACAGAGAAGAAGTGGCCCCCAAGGGGGATTGTGTCCAGACGTACGGGTAGGGTCAAGATGATGGAAATATCTGCCTAGTCTGTTGCCTTCGTTCTATGCAACCCCGAGTCCCGTTCTGCGTTTTGATTGATTATGGAATATTTATTATGGTGTCTTGTTTTGAAAAAGATGCTTCGCGTGTTGCATTTCAATAGATGCAAGATGCACGACTGTGTTGGTGTGTGCAAAACGCGTTGGAAACGGAGCTGCAATGGTGGTGTTATTGTACAAGCCTTATACATGGATGGGAAAGTCATTTTTCACCGTGCGGTCAAACGCAGCCTGTCTCATTCTTGACTGCCGTCATATAGGGAGAAGTGAGAGTGAGAAAAATCAAGTGGAACAAAAATTAATGAGCATCGTGTGTTCTCAATCGCCATCACGATGGGCACCTTAGATAAGACGCTAAGAATGATAAACAGCGTGACGTCCTGTCCACCGGCGGTGATAAGATGACGATCGACACACGTAACAGTGCGTTTAATGGACATACGTGTCACATTGAATGGTAACACAAAAAATGCTGCTGGAGGAAATTAAGCTTATGTTTCGTGTTATATTGTTTGGAGCTTCTATTCTATATACGCTCACACAGTCAGTTGATGCTTAAATGAATACATAGTCACGAGACTTATAAAAACATCATCATGATGTTTTCTATTTTTTATCTGTTATTTGGATAATACATACATGAATAAAGAATACTATGTGTTTTTCACAATTGTTTTTTACAATTTTTCTTCTTTTGCAGACGATGAGCTGGTAAAGCGAGCCCAATGGTTACTGGAGAAGCTTGGTTACCCGTGGGAGATGATGCCCTTAATGTACGTCATACTGAAGAGCGCCGATGGCGATGTACAAAAAGCACACCAGCGGATCGACGAAGGTAAGCTGGCGTTGATGTTGTCGTTCGACATCGCTTTCATCACCGAATTCGACATCTTCTACCGTGCGTAGAGAGAAAGAGAGCCAGCGTTAAGGAAAAGGCTTTAATTAAAGTTACTTTTCATTCAGAACAAACGATTAGTTTGTTCGTAATAGTGATTTTATATATTGTTGTTTGTTGAGTTGCTTATTGCATTGATCCCTACGATGGATCGGTCGAATTTTAAGACCAGTAGAAAAAAACGATGTCTCAGTTCAGCGTGCAGGGATAGGAGGCAAAGGTCAAAGTCCAAATGATATGTTTAGGAGCTCCACTTGCTTGGAGGTGCCTATTGAGCGTTCCCCTATTTTGTTTCCAAACTATCAGTCCAAAGTTACACCTTTGGGTTTTGCAGGATTTTGCAGGAGTGAGCTCACCTTTTTCCATTCCATTTATGTTCAACACACAGGTCAAGCGGTGGTCAACGAATACTCACGATTGCATAATCTGAACATGTTCGATGGCGCGGAGTTGCGCAATACCACCCGTCAGAGTGGATGATAAACTTTCTGCCTTCTGGTCCGTCTGTCTGTCTAATTCTTTGTATGTGTGTGTGTGTGCCAATCTGTGGAAGTAAAAAGATCGCGCTTGTGCACTCGCGGAGGAGGAGTCATCCGAATTCGAGAGTTCTGTGCTTTGACGTAGGAAAACAAACAGAAACATACGCTAACGTACGCGCGCGCAACTGTGAAGCCGATAAGTTCAAAGTAGTGTTTAAGGGGGTGGACGGTCGTGCATGCCCAAGAGAAGAAAAAACGCGCTGTGGTGCCCTGCTGCTGCGTCCCGGAGCGATAGTGTAATTGAGAGTTAAAGTGGTAGTCCTTATATGCGGCCTGTACACACACAAACACTTTCGAAATATGTATTGTATAGAGATCACAGTACCGTATCGTTACTCCCATCACTTCCCTGTTTTGCTGCTTTAGAACTCCAGCTACTCGTGCACGATCGTGGGTATTCGACTGCCACAGCCATGCTTTCTCTCATGCAATCTCCAAAACAAAACCAAAACACGATAAAACTGATCACCAACACTGTATCTATTCTTGTTTTGCGTTTTTTTTTCTATGTTTTTGTGCACGCCCTGGGGAAAATACGTTGCGCCGTCGATCGAACATGTCCTCATGAAAACCCCACACAGTGTATATACGGTTCGAGGACAACTTTGACTTGCAGCCGTTCTGGGGCTGTCACGTGTAGCTATACTTGTGAGATCGGGCTCCAATGGTGTAAAACAGCGGCGAGTGCACAGTTTTGCGCCCAATTTGTTTATTTGGCTTAAAGGCTCAGTTCTAGTGTCTTTATTATGTGCAACTGCACGTCAGAGTACGACCGTACAACCACGACCGTATGCTTTATCGGATATATTGTTAATGCAAACGCCGAAACGCGCGTGAAATTGTGTGCATGTATTAGGCGCAAGTGTTAGGGTAGTTCAAAAGCGAAGGCGAACGGCGTAGAGGAAGAGAGCAACCTGTGTTCCACTAGTAGCCAATAGTTTAGCGTGTAGTTTCTTCACCAATCAACCTTCCAACCATCGTTCAACCAATACCTGAGTCACCGACATCGTTATCGTGCCACAACATAATTAAGGCGAAAACAAAACAAAAGCGTACACACATTGTATGCGGAATCATATAGGGGCTGGCGATTACGCCCCCGGCCATACCATCGTCATCTCCAATCAAACTAGTACGGTTAGTGTGCAAAAGTGTGCGTGTCTATGTGTGTGCAGCATGATGCATCGCAAGTGGGTGTTGCATCGCAAATTTTAGAGTACAAAGGAGAGGAAACGAAAGGAAGAGGTGTTACTCTTTCTGGTTTTTTGTTTTGGTTTTATGTCCCAACCCACTTCTTTACACACATTTCGCGTCCGTCTGATTTGTACCCGTCCTTCGGCGTATCCGGGGTAACTTTCGGTGTGTACTTCAATCAAATTCTTGCTGCTTCATTCTGTCTGGCTCCTCACTGGCCCTCATCGGGTGTTCTTGAGAGTTGCGGTTTCGCTTTCCACTTCGGTTGTTGTTTCGATCCTCTTCAATCAATCATACAATCAATCAATACGTGCAGAAGGTATGGTAAATCGGATCACTGCACCCGCACGTTCACTCCGTTCCGAGCTGGGGTGACCGTATCTGCACTGTCCAAGTGTGTGCAAAATTTTACATTACTAATTGGAAATTTTGCTTTCTTTTCACATATTTCTTTTATCCCAAAAACACCCACTCACCATTACACAAAACTCTAAAGCAAAACGAGCCATTAAGATCTACCAAGATCTGTTGAAGTCATCGCTGGACCCGCCCGTTGATCGGCAGACAGAGGATGATGAAGACATATCAGTGACCCGCACCAACTCCACCATCCGGTCGCGATCCAGCTCGCTGTCGCGTTCCCGGTCCTGCTCGCGGCATGCCGAAACACCCCAAGCCGATGATCATGCGCTGAACCTTGACACCAAATTCAAACCCTCCAACAGTAGTAGCGATCGTGACGATATGGACGGCAGCGCGTTCGACGACAGCGCATCGGTGGTGCGAGCACACGGGAGAGTGGTAGCAGCAGCTTCTTCGGGAATACGTGGTCGTAGTCAGGCCAAAAAATTTTCACACTCGGTAGAGGACATCCGAGCGCAGAGCGGATCACCTGTCCCTGGTGAAGAACCCACCGTGTATGATTGTATCAACCAGTCTAAAAAATCACGACGATTTAGCCCGGCGCGCGAGGCAGAAGATTTGCTCAGTTCGCAACACCCGAAATCGCCCGAACAAGAGGATCTGCCCAGTCAACAGCCGTACGAAGCGTATTTGGAATCGATACGGAGGAGTAAAAAGACTTCCTTCGCCAGAAAGGAAAACAGTCCGGAGGTCGGTTCGGTGGAAGCGGCTGAAACTGATTGCTATGAGAAGGACAAGGAACCGCGCATTCCTTACTCGTTGCCGAGCAGTACATTCGACCGGTTGGATCTGCTGAAGAAGCAAAACGGACTTAGCTTTCCGATTTACAAGGGTGGCGGACTGGAAGCTGGTAACTTTGGGTTACCAATGCTAATACCGGGACTGGATCGAGCTAGTCGGACGCTCTATTCGACGCCCTTTCCCCATCTCCTTTCGTCCAGCTTGTATCCGTCCGTCAGTAGCGACTCCACGACAGTACCGATGTTCCATACCCACTTTCTAGGATATCAGCCTCCACTGCAATTGCCTCACGTAGAACACTTCTATCGGAAGGAGCAGCAGCAACAGCAACAGCAACAGCTTCAACAACACCAACAGCAGCAGCTTGTACTGGCCGAACCAAAGGAACCAACGTCCTCTTCCTCGCCTAGCAATAATCGCTCGACACCACCGAAGAGCGCATTTTTCTATGCCAGTGCGGTGGAAAATTCGCTCACAGCTCATCAGGCTTCAATCGCAACCATCCACTAAATTGCACGCGGGAACTATTCTAAAGGTGCAATTATGGCCACTTCCTACAGCTCATGAGGTAGGTTTTATGTTTAATCGTATGGTGCTATTTTTTATGGAAGTGCATTTGCATTGCGTGCACTATGACATATTTACTTTTTAATTTTGAACTAATTTTAGATGTTATATTCTATTGAAATGTCAAACAATTGTGATACCAAAATTTGTAGAATGATACCATTATGTTTATACTTTTCCTTATAAAACCTAACTTTTTATACGGCATCAGAACGTTAATCAGATGTATTATAATACCATTTAATCCTATGTAAAGTCCCCAAATCTCATCATATTCTAATTTTATACACTTACTGTGTGGTGAGATCAAAGGGGCTCATTTAATAAAGTGATGTACTCATGAGATACTTTCATGCATCATTTGAGAATGGTTGCAAAATGAACATGACAATTCATCAGAATATTCATAATAATATCGTTTCAAGGCTGTATTTAAAAAATAACACAACAACACACACAAGCAATATGTTGTCATTAACATTTGTATCGCACGATATTGCTCGCGGGCCCGATTTACTTTACTGCCAGTATCGATCATCAGCTGCATCAGCATACGTAGCGTAGTCCATGCACATTGCATTCACATCAATCATTCACGGGCAAATCAACGTTTAGTTATTGATATGAGTGAGCAAGTCGAAATAACGTACGACAACAAAAAAATTACAAACCGGACGATACGCCGTGGAAATTCTAAATAAAAATAATCCATGCGGGTCGCGAAGCAAATAATTTATTTTCTATTTATATTTATTTTTAATCATACGTAAAATGGCCTACGGTTGGTGTTGGTAAATAGGCACTGGGTAGGTGACTAATGTATGATGTTGTTGTCGTTTGCGTGCACTTTTCTCAATTTGTATGGTTATTTTTCGCGTATCCAGCTTGCCTTAGGGGTGCAGCCTGCCTACTGCGGGAAAACGTTGCTACGCTTCAGCACACCCGCTCAAACAGCATCACGTCCGGTAT
This sequence comes from Anopheles koliensis, assembly GCA_000956275.1. Lineage (NCBI taxonomy): Eukaryota > Metazoa > Arthropoda > Insecta > Diptera > Culicidae > Anopheles > Anopheles koliensis. Next base: position 3,288 of record JXXB01032670.1, on the reverse strand, counting down.
TTGAAACCGTTTCGTAAAAAAGAACCTTGTTTCGATTATTCAAAATTTATACACAAAATATTCAACGCGCGGTATGCCCTCATTGCCGTTGCCCGTTTCTCACTCACTCGCCATCAGCAAGAACAGCAGCAATCAATGTAATAACAGTGTGTGATGCCGCAGCAAAACTACGCGTTCGGCGTTGCCTGGGTAGGAGCAAAGAATCGGATGTGGAGCGGCATTCGTCGAGCGGAAATAAACAAATCAAAACAATCCTCCCTACCCGTGTAACTCCCACCTGGTCTTGCAACTTTGACCGGGTCTCCGCCATGTCCCCTGGTCAGAGAAAGAGAGATAGAGAGAGTGCGTTAGAGTAAAAGAGAAGGAAAGTCTGCATACAACATCATGCGTGTGTGATGCGATCAGGTTGACACACTCTGAATTGGAAAGTTTTGATAGCTGGGTAGTATTTTTATGTGCCTGTTTAACCTTCGCCACCGCTGCAAATCCGCAGCTGGAAAGAACGGCTCAATATCGTGTTGATTGTTGACGGTGACACAATCATGCGGTAGGCAAGTTATGAATAAATTTAACCCGTTCGATGTCCAACGATGCATCAATAATTCCGCGCTTGGGCGCCTGGCACCGTCACCAGCGCGTTAGGTAAATAACATAATTTTTGCGCTCTCGGCCGGTGAAGTAACTAATTTTATGGCATGCTTTGCATTGGTTTGTTTGCACTTTTCGATTGATGCCAGTAATTTGGACATCGGTAAATTTAGAGTGTATAGAGCGACACAAAATTTCATTTGAACCTTTATTATGGAGTAAATTTTGTTTTTGCTCGCATCTAGTAGTGAAAAATTCGCTCATAATTTAGCAACCTAATAAAATCTTTATTGCTAAATAAAATGTAGAAATGTAGTATAAGTTAAATAAGTTTATCTCAACAGAGAGTATTTTGTTTTTGTAAAGCCAAACCATTGACCTAGCCACATCCTCGTCAGTTTCTACTGAAATTGGAAACTATTTTGCTCAAGAGCTTTAAACAGCCTTGTACTATGGTTCAGCGGTCTGCGCTTTGTATGAAGATCATAACGTTTTTTTTAATCAATGTACCCATTTTACAGTGAAACTGTACGACCACTTTGCACAGCACGGCCACACGTGATTTGCAGCAGCCCCAACATTGAGGAATGTACTATACACCGACAAAGGTGGGTTTGTTGTTCTTAGGTGATGCAACGCCCAACCAACGGAGGTAAACTGCTCCCGAGGATTTAACGATCATCGTAAAACGGTATTATACCGAGGCTCAACCAGCAGAAAGGTAACACACAGACGAACCACCTCATCACCGCCGTCTTCAGTTAACAATCTTGGATTGGTTAGCGAGGTTGCTCAATACATTAGGAAATAATATATATTCCAGGCAATAATAATTTTCTATTTTACTGCCTTTCTGAAAGTGACCATGCAAGATGCCGGTTCACGTCCCATTCAACTCTAGCGGAGGTGTCTACCGACTCTATCGCGAACGGCAAATCTTTGCCCGTTTTGATGATCGATTTCTGGCGTTCTAGGGACGACATTCCGTACAAAAAATGGAAAGAGCGAACAACGCCAAGAATCAAGCAGCTCGGCTCGCCTTACATGATAGACGCTGACACAGAATGGTGGCGAGAAAAACGCGCATCTTACAAGACGCGCTAAATGCAACTTTACTACGGTCGTAAAATAGATCGTAAATATCTGCCAACATATCCACCAAAGAGCAGACACCGCTGTCTTCTCGATAGAGAAGGCACGAGTCACGAAGCACTTAATCCGTTCGGCGAGCAATACGAGATGACGAAACGTTGCGTTTGCAAATTTTTATGCTAACCTTACACTGGTTCGTGGTGGTACAGTATGCAAGCGTACTTTAACTAAGTTGTGTCGTTGCGCTGTTCGATAAAGCGAAAACGATGTGTGCTGCATGCGGACAAACCTGGCTGGATTCGATATCGTCAGTAAGTTTACGATGATCGAACCTTGCCTCTGTTCACCAACTGGTGGTCAAACCGAAGCGACCCGGTAGCAATTCGCAAATGAGCTCACCACCACCGTATCAGTCGCGGGATTAGGGTTTAGATATTTTTCGCTCCGCCGTACCCAACATCACACGCAACATTGTGAGTCCAACGGTAATGCATCGAATCGGTGCTGCATGCAGGCAAAGCAAGCAATAAAAGCTTGAGGACATCTGCAAGCAGATAATTTACAAGCTACTTTGTATAATGAAAATGGCACTAAAAAAAACTACGCGTTCGTCTTGCGGGGTGTGAACTTGTGGAGCTGGAGGACGTCAAACTTGGATGCCAGACGGGCAGAATTTCCGGACGATCAACTCATGATTATTACCCTTACACTTCTTGGTAAGCAAGGGCACTTGCTCTTGGTACGACCGGGAAACAACATGTGTTGCACTATAGCGCTCCCAGCGGTGCAAATGTTTCCGCTCTGCCTGGTAGCTCTTGTGGTCCTTGGTAGCAGCGCTGACGAAGTTTGAGCAATCTTTTGAGATTCTAGAGAAACCTCAACCTCAAATGTGTCTCCGTGGAGGAATAAACCCTGTTCTCGTTGTGAGGTTTTAATACCAAATCGACCAGCCTGCTTTGGGTGGGCTGAGAGGTAGAATGGACGGGAACTGGTTCCGGTGCTGATCGGCCATTACGGACTAGTGAATTTTACTAGTTTTGAGAGATAATTTTATGGGTTTCCATTTGAGGAAATTGCTTTTTTATTGCCCCGCATAATACTCCACCAGGGTGGCTGTGTTCTGTGCAAGTAAGTTTTTGTTCTCACATATTTTACACAAAGGTTTTAGTACAGAGGCTTGTGTTAATAAAGTAAAAAGGTGGGTGATTTCACATGTTATATTATATAGTTATGTTTAATGTACATCCAGATACAAATAACGTGATTCATATATATGTATGAACGTATAAATTTATTTTTTAATAATTTTGATTTATTCTTTGTTATTCACGCAACAGAGATAATGAATTCGAATAAATAAATAATTAATATGATTCATAATATTTTTTGTTAAACCTACAAAAACATGTGCTTATATTTGAGCTCATATTTGGTGTGAATTGCTGTACATGATCTGGATTCATTTCAGTTGCCGAGTATCAAAATATTGCTTAAATGTTGTGCCAATATTAAAGTGAATTACTTTTCTTCAACCTTCAAGCTATATTACAACTGCTAAGCATCGTTGAAAGCCAGACTAACTTATCAGAGTTGCTTTCTTGCAAGAAA
>JXXB01032595.1:0-12372 GCA_000956275.1 Anopheles koliensis | reverse complement strand
TAAGGAGGAGGGGGGCGAAACAAGCAGAGAATCGTCATTGTATGTGTGCGTGTGTGTGTATATTATCAATCTTCAACCACCCTCGTCTCAACCCCACACCCCGACGCTTTCGTTCAGACCGCCCCTAAGAGGCTGCTGAGTGTGTGTATGTGTGGATGGTAACTACCACGAATAAGAAGCAGGATCGTTCTAAGTTAGCATAAATATATATATATGATATAGAGTATTTATGTAATAATTATCGGATACGGACGAAAAAAACAAAACAACACACACACATACTGATAGGCGGACGTATAAGGCAAGAGATAGAAGGGGTGTTGAGTGGGAAGGTGCGGTAGGGTCCCGAACCCCCTTCGTTCCCCCAAAAAAAACACACACGTATATTATTGTCGTTTTTTTAGCGTGTAAGCCTGAGTCGGATGAAGACGGAGGAGACGGTGGGGTAGGAGAACAGTGGAGTACGTGCAATCCGCGTTAGTTGTGAATATTATCTAAACCAAAACCAGCCAGTATACATACATACCTTGCGTTTGCTTTATATGCGGTAAGACAGCGACAGCACAGCTACAGATTCGTTTTTTAAGGGAAGGACGTACATCGTGTCGTGTCCTGTGGTCGAGTGTGTGTGTGTGTGTGATTTATCTTCGCTGTGTGCGGCACGGATTCGTCCTTCTGTCCTTTGGTTCCTTGTTGCTTTTGCTGTATTGCGTGCGTTTATGCGTGTGCGTTAGTGTTTCGAGTTTTCATCACATCTCCCTCTCCCTCTCAAACACACACACACATACACACAGACAAACACGATTTGTGCATACATTATTAACCGATCTAAGACGATAATTCACTCATATATACAAACTTATTTGTCTATAGCTAGTCAAAATTTTTAAGTATAATATTTATGTTTTTTTTTTATATAGATAAAGAAGCAAATCAAGGAATTTAAGGCATTTATCTTATCGAGCGAACAAGATAGAGAAAAAGGATAGAAAAAATAAGAAGAAAACACGAAAAGAAAACGAAAAAGGATATTTGCACGAAATGAAAAAAAAACTCCTCGCTCAGCCTGTTGTAAAATTTAAGATCCTAGAGAAATAAAAAAAAAACACACCCAAAAAACTGAACCAGAAATAAGACCTTCGAGTGTTGCTTACTATTTTCTCATTCTTCTCCGGGTTTGCCTCATCGAGACCAGCATTCAACCTGCAAATACAGCTTTCATTTCATGCTCGGCCGTATGATACGCAATGGAATTTGTTGTAAATTTATTAATTAATTTAAATTATTTACATCGATTTATCGATTATTTTGACCGAAATTCGAACGTAATGTAATATTTTTATTTTGCCACCACGGCCTGCGGCCTTTCTACAGTTCGGAATTGTGATAAAATAATAATAATAAACAGTCTTGATATGCAAGAATCTGTATTTTACATCATGCGCGCGATTTACAAATGTTCGGTTTTATTGTTACTTTTCTTACTTTAATTATAATCCGTCTCTTCGCGCTCGTCATACGTGTGTATGCAGGCTTGTGTATGTATATAAATATATACCTAAAAGTGTATTTTTTAGCTTTAAAATAAAAGAAACATTGTTCACAAAAAAAGATTTAAAAGACACATCCTAGCTGGAGCGGGCTTCGTTCTGCTGGAGGCTCTCGCAATAATGTAAACCGATATCGAAGGTTGTTGTTGTAGCTCTAACTAAACACCACAGGCCATTACGCGCGTCCCGTAGTTGGCCAGTTGGTCCTGTTTGTATGTTTTATGTTTTCGTAAAAATCTTAACATTAAACCTCCTCCTCCACCGTACCATCGGACGACTTGGTTTTGCGTATCACCTACCCTATTTGTATGTATATCACTTATCTGCTAGTTTGCTGGCTGGTTTTCTTTTCACTCACTATTTGGTTGGAAGAAAACGGATCCGTGGGTGGGTGGGACGGGTGGATTTGTAAAGAACAACAACAAAAAAATACACACACACAAGAAAATCGCTCCACTCGCAGCGATCCAACTGAGCAAAACGCAAATGTGTAATAGGCACTGGGAATTGCGCCGAAACCGGGCGGTTGGTCTCGTCACGGTCGCGGACTTAAAACCCTAAAAAGAACAGCACTGAACGCGAAAGAAATGTGTGAAAAATGGAACCACCTGTGCGGGTTGAGCGTCCGCCGATGAGAATATGCTGTTTCACTATCGCTAACATAAACTTAGTGGACCGTGGCCGCACCGGTGCAGCCTGCGGGGGAGGGATGTGAAATAAAACAAATTATGGCAAAAAAAACCCTTGGACAGTAGCGCGGAAGGCAGGTAAAGATTGGTAGATTAGTATACATCGATCAAAACGGCTCGTCTCATCGGTACCGGGGTAGGTTAGGAAGGAAAGGGAAAGGGGTTTGGTATGTTAACAATAGCTTTATTTGTAGAAAAAATAGATGCCAACGTTACTTAAAATTTGCTCAATTAATTGTACCAAAACGCAACGCTTTTGCTGTTTTAGCGGGGACCGTGCGGCGGTAGCATTATTACACGAATAATGGATGATATGATATTCGTCACACGCACACACAGACACCACCCGCTAAAATATATATAGCAAAAATGCATAGCCGCTGCTTAAATCAAGTCGTGCATTAGAAATTTCGCATCCCAAACGCCGTTCCACGCACGTAACCGGCTTCCGGCCCATCGCTAATACAATTTACCTTTCCGATTCGCCTTTGCTTTCGCTTGCCCGCCCTCACTAGAGGCTTTCCGTCGCGAGCTTCGTCGGCAGCTCGTTGGTCGTGTTGGTCGCGACGTAGAACTGGCGGGTGGAGAAGCGCGCGTACTGGGACAGCCGCTCCAGCACGCAGGATGAGGACAGCCGCGCCTCGGCATCGTGATCCCAGCAGTCTTCCATCGTTTCGCAGACGGCAATCAGTCCCTGTCGGTGGAGAAGGGCGTGCCGATTAGTCGTTGTGCGACCGGAGGACCCGGGCCACTCGACGCCACACTTACCGAATGATGACGCCACGGGTCGAAAATGCGCGGCCGTAGCTTCTTCATCACCACGTTCTCCTGCATCTCCTCGAGCGTCGGGTGGGGTCCGAGTTCGGCCTCGAACGGCAGGCGGTACTCGTCGACCGGGCCACCGTGGACGGTGCAGCGTGACACGAGCTCCCACAGCACCAGCCCGCACGCGTACACGTCGATGCGGAGGAAGGCATCGCGCGTAAAGTTGATTGCGCCCTCGAGCACCTCCGGGGCCATATAGCGCCGTGTGCCGACCTGGCCGTGCGTATCGCCACAAGATTTACCTGCAGAAAGGATGGAAACAATTTTAGCTTTATATTTTACCTTATTTTAATGGTGTTAAATAATTGTGGTATAAAAAATATTGTTTTTAACAAAAAAAAAATATAGTTAAAAAAATAGAAATCCTGGTACTTAATTCTGAGAAAAATGAAAATAACATTACACATGGTTGATCAATTTAAATTCAATTGAAATTATAATTAAAAAACAAACAATAAAGGAAAAACCAATGCCTACCTGGGTTGAATACGAGCGCCAGCCCGAAGTCAGCAATGCACGCGGTCAGATCCGCCTTCAGCAGGACGTTCTTGCTCTTGAAGTCACGGTGCGCGATCGACGGCTTCAGCCCATCCGTGCGCGTGGCCTGAATCTCCTCGTGCAGATGCGTCAGTCCGCGCGCCATCGAGGTCGCGATCTTGCACAGCTCGGTCCAGCTGACGGTGTGCGCCTTGAGGAAGTCACACAGCGAACCGTTCTCGCAGTACGCCGTGATCAGCCAGAAATCGGTGCTGGCGAGATCGGCGCGCTTCTCGCAGCCGATAAACTCGAGGATGTTCGGGTGGTTCATGCGCGGCAGTTTGAAGATTTCCTGCTCCGTCAGCCACGACTGGCGCTCCTGCATCGGGAAGATCTTGACCGCCACCTCCTGGTTGCCGAGCTGCGCCCGCCACACCACCCCGAACCGGCCGCGCGCTTTAATGTCCTTCAGGTCGATCGGGCGGTGCGAGATGTTGGTGGACGAGCTGGAGATGTCGGGCTCGACCGTCGGTATCTCGTTGAATATGACCTGCTTCTGGTGCGTGAGGTAGATCAGGCCGAGCACGACGAACGCTATCAGGAACGAGCCGAGCGCGATGAACATGATCAGCACCAGGTTCGACTCGGTCTCGACCGACTGCACCGCTTCCGGGGCCTTCGTCGCCTCCGGGATCCATTTGTGCTCCTTGTTGCACATGTTCTCCCGGCAGCAGCAGTAGTTGAGGCTCTTCTTCACGATCGCCGTCGTGTCGATGCATTCGGTGTTGTTGCAATCGGTGGGATTGGTGAAGCAACCCTTCAGCGTTACGTTTTCCTCCTCTGTGCGGGGTAAAAGCACGCAGCGGCGGGTGAGAATAAGCGGATGAATGTGGTCGATCGAGGCTACTTACTGGTAATATTGTTCGTTGTCCACACGACGAAGCACCCGACGGACCGATCCGTTTCCGTGTCTTCGCACACATCGATGCCCTCCTTACACTCGCCGTCCTTACACTGGTAGGAAACGCATTTCAGGCCGCCGTCTGCTAGCCGCGCACGGCTTAGCGAACCTTTGATGACAATTAGCACTGCGGGGTGGGGAGTGTGGAGAAGGAAGAAAGAGCCGCGAGGTTAGGTGCAGGCAAATAAATAACATTACGCAGTTCGCTCGCCACACCGCAAACAGCTTCCAAACGTCATCCGAGCGCCCGAGCGCTGCTATACTTACGGGAGAAGTAGAACAAAAAATGCATTAATCCACGCATTTTTCACGCACGGTCGCCACAGCAAAACAGTTTCCTTCCTTCCCAACGCGCACACACACATAAGCACGCAACCAAGCGCACACAACCAGATTCCGCAACACTTGTCTGGTGGCAGGCAGATGGTTGGGTCGAGGGCAAACGCTGCGTTATAGCATTCCCCGCTGGTACGCTGGTGGCCCACGCATCCAATCGCAGCAACACGGTAACGTGCGTACCCGCAGCAGCTAGGATAAATTTCTCTATGCACAGCACCGACCGATCGCAGGAACCATCGCTCGTACACCAAAGCCAGACGAAATCTTACATTTCCCCGTCCGTTCGTCTGCGTTAATGTTTTTCGTATGGATAGGTGGTTTTTTTTTTGCTATGCACAGCTTCCACAACGATTTGCTTCCTGCTTTCGGGGCAGCGATGGAGGATCTTGTCGCGGCAGCTCGATCCACGGACGCCACACAGCCGAGGTTACACTCTGGAACGCCACCCGCTCTCACGGTCTCAGCATCGAAATTCCACCTCACTGCCAGCGGGTAACGCGTATTTCCGCACGCTGGATAACACTCGCGACAAACACAACACAACACGGGACTTAAAATTGCATGTAAAAAAAATAAAATGCACCAGACGACCCTACACGGTGAAAGCCATATATTATTTTCCTCAAGCGCCTACCACGAACAAAGTCAGCATCAGCGAACAACCAGGTCGGTGCAGATCGACATAAAACTAGCTTTGACAGCGACAGGTGCCGCAACAGTCAAAACGATCGTTTACATTATATTCGAACGTTTCGGTTGGTGTTAAAATTCGAGTTAATTAACAGCAAGTAATCTATCTAAAAATGTAATAAATTAAACTAACTATTATCATCCCGGTCGACTAGAAATTTTTCGATTTTATTCGCCGCTGCTTACGGCCCCTGCACAAAGTGAATGAAAGTTATGCGATGCGTCGCACCAGCTGGCGAGCTGTCAAAAATGCTTCATTGCGATGTTTTGTCGGATGCTATTAATAAATAAACCCACACCGCACCGCACACCGCATACCGCACACCGATGCATCTGGACAGCCAGAAATGACTTAAACCAGCTAAAAATAACACCCACTAGTGGAAGGAAACATCCAGCGAAAGCCATGGCGTGGTTGAACGAGCGTTCGGATAATAAGACTGACTCCATTTTGGAGATTCTCGCCTCGAAACGATTGCTGATCGATCATCTGGAGGTGCTGGAAGAATGTTTCCAGCATCTTGTTGTGGCGAAGCAAAACTCCGTCAATTGCAAGTCTACATTCAGCCGGTTGCCTTTCAAAACAGCCTGTGTGGGAAGCGTCTTGGCCGTTGCGACATCTACTAGGTAGGAATTGGATGATTGATAACAGTGTTACTTTTCTTACTAATAAAGTTGTCCTTTGGTTTTAGGTCAGTTCGATTATTTTTGGCAAACAGCTGGAAACTAACCGTACCGACAGCAAGCGCTCTGCTGCTTGGAGTGGTTGGCTACAGGAAATACCTACACAAGCGGAAGCTTGCATACGTGAGCCGTGTTGTGCAGGCATTTGAAAATTACGACAATGCGATCAAGCGAAGTTTACTATTTGTTAACGAAATCATCCACGGCAACCAACGGATCAGCTCGTTACGGACACGGTTAGATTAATTGGCATATTTATTTTCTATCGATATAATAACTATTACATTTTAACTTTGGTTTAGCTTGAACGAAGATGAAATACTGGTGAACTGTGTGGCGAACTGTAAAGCAGCGATCATCGATATCTGTCGCTTTTTAAAAACGCTCGAAGAGCGAACTGTGATACTGAACGAGTACGATTACGCATACGAACCGATGGAGTCTCTCGATAATTGTGATGTGTTTCGCCAAGAAGCAGCTAGTCAAAGTCAGGCGAAGGTAAAAGTGCAGTAACAATTCTATTTAAGGAGCACTTACTAAGCATAGCTTTCTTTTGCTCTGCAGCAATTGTACAATATTTTCCTGTACATTCAATCGCACTGTTTGCTACGAGTAGCGTTGGCCGTCGGAAGCGATGCAGAGCTTTCCCTACTGGCGAATGAAGTTAATCAACTCGTCCGGTGTCTTTCACAACGAGCGAACGACACATCGAAACTGCTGACGCTGAAAAGCTTAACCAGAGAGCACCGTATCGAGCAAACAAGTGATCGGAAACAGCCCGTCTCAAAGGATGTATTATCCGTACGGAATCAGTCTCTTGATCTTTCGGTTCGGTTAGCCACAACGCTGAAGCACATGACGGCGATGGATGAACTTCTTTGCACCATCACAGGCAGTGTCTCAACGAACGATCGCGCACGGCTCGAGGAGGCGGAAAGCGAGCTAGCTTTCATTCACTCGAATCTGCTAACACGCAGCGATGAGTGCGAACGGTTGCTGATTAGCGTGAAAAAATTGCTCAATCACGTTGAGGAGGATACAAACCTCGACGAAGAACCGCTCGATTTGAGCCTTGTTCAAAACGGAACGGAAAATGGCAACCCGTGCGGAGAAGATCTCTCACCCGAACCGCACGAGCAGGACGAGTTTTTCATCCAGCTCGGTACGGAGGATGACGAGTGCGATGTAGATCCCGGTACGGCTCAAGAAACACTCCAAACGGAAGAGGAACTCATCGCCAAGCGGTTGATGAAGAAGCAGTTTCGGCCCGTGCTGCTGCAATTGCGCGAACGCCTCGAACCAATCGACCGGTCGTTTAAACTGCGCGAAAAGGACGCGATGAAGCGGAAGGGTATCGAGCTGCCGGAAGAAACCGAACCGACTCGGGCGACCCCATCCGGTACGGATTCTGATACATCGGATGATGAGGACGAGCCGCGTGTGAAACGAAGCCAACAGAGGTACGACGATGTCCGGAACTTCCTCGCTAGCAAAAACCAGATCAACTTCCTCAGTGGGTTGCCCGCCGGTGGCATGCAACTAGAGGAATGCATTTTAGAGTAGAGGGCTTGAATAAAGTTATTGTTTTTGCTACATTAGTTGCTTTTGCGTGTGCGCAATCTGAATATCACTTATCAGTTGTGGTGAGAGAAACAAAAAAAAAGCAATTTATTGCCAGCGCAGTTTATCGCGTGCATACGTCCCAGTGTATGCTGCGCTACACATACATTTGTACACACTACCAACACTCACACACGCAGGAGATTAATGAACTTTGCACAGTGAGTTGGTACTTCTTTGGTGATTGCCAGCATAACATCGTTGTTTTGAATAGCGGCTCGTGGGAAGCAGACGTAAATTCGCGTGCGCGCCCGGTCTACCTAGCAGAGATGTCGAAAAATCTGAAATACTACTACGACCTGTTGTCGCAGCCTTCCCGGGCGTTGTTTATTTTCCTGGAGAAAACCAAAATCCCCTACGAAAAGTGTCCCGTGAATCTGGGCAAAGGTAAATAGGAATTCCGGACGAGGGTTTGTTGTGCTTGTAGTTGTTATTCTTTTTGTTTTTACTTCGACCCAATCTGGTTCGGTGGTAGAATTCAGCCACAACATAATCTAATCTGCTCCGCTTGTACCGTGTTGTTTCAGGCCAACACCTGACGGACGACTTTAAAGCGATCAATCGCTTCCAGAAGGTCCCATGCATCGCCGACAACCAAATTAACCTGGCGGAAAGTGTCGCGATCATGCGCTACCTGTGCCGGGAGTACAATGTAGCGGATCACTGGTATCCGCACGATTCGCGGGTTCGGGCACGCGTTGACGAGTACCTCGAGTGGCAGCATCACAATACGCGCGCCGTGTGCGCCACCTACTTCCAGTACATGTGGCTCCGGCCGCGCATGTTCGGCAGCAAGGTCGACCCGAAGCGTGCCGACCAGTACCGAGCACAGATGGAAACCTGCCTGGACTTTATCGAGAACGAGTTCCTCGGCGGGGGCGCACCGTTTATCGTTGGGAAGGAAATTACCGTCGCTGATCTGCTGGCGGTCTGCGAGATCGAGCAGCCCAGTAAGTCCGCACCTTGTAACCATAGCGACCGTGTTGCAAGACTTACCACCCTTTTGCTTTTCGTAGGAATGGCAGGATATGATCCGTACGCTGGTCGCCCGAATTTAACCAAGTGGATGGAACGGGTTCGCGAGGCAACCAATCCCTACTACGATGAGGCGCACAAGTTTTTGAACAAATTAGCGCAGGACACGGTGGCAAAGAATAAATTGTAAAATACGTCTTTTCAAGAAGTTTGTCAAGCATTTAAGCATGTTGTTAATGGCGGAATAAATAGCAACTAGTTGGAAAATTCGTAAAAATATATTAACACTTTCTTTCACTAATAAGTTCTACGGGTCGTTTCGGCATATAATCGATATGCGGCGCGTTTTCTTCACCTCATGCTCTTGGAAAAGCGATTCGTTGCCAGCCAAAATCTCGTGCGTAAACTTGTACCGAGCAGAGTTTCTGTGGAAAAAAATATGTCAGTTAAATGGCATTCAATCATTTGCACTTTTCGCAAGAAAGCTTACTTCATTATGTAGAGTGATCGCCGGGGTAATAACACGTCGGCCCAGTATTTTTTGTGTCGCTCCTTGGTGAAGATTTGTCGGTATTCGGCGTTTGTTTGCTCCTCGTCGTTCGTGCGAACCAGACGCATTACCGAATCGGACAGTAGACTGATCCCGGCGATTGTATTGCCGCAGTACTGCATGGTATAGGTGACGATAGATAAAATGGTCTGAAACTGAAAACACGCCCAAAGCACAACTTACGCGAACGCTATCAACGTGCGGCTTTATGACACCCTCCTCTGCCAAATCTAGAACGTGCACGTACGGCATCGCGACACCGGCAAAGGCAACCGTCACGACGCGATCCAGGATGGCTCGGTTGGCCGGATACCAGTGTTTACGTTCCGTCTCGCGGTACCCGTGTATCGCATCATCCCAGTGGTCAAATTCGTAGCGCAAGCGCTTCAGGTACGGTTCTATCTCACTCAGTAGGGAACTTTCTTCCGTATCGTCGATAAAGCGATCCAACACGAGCATGTCGCTGGTGAAACGCTCCCGATCTTCCTCTGGCCATGGGCCGAAGAATGATACAAGCCTGCTGGACGGTGTGTTCGTTGGTAAGGTACTACTGGAGCCATCGTGCAATCGTCTTGCTGATAATGTGCCGGGAAGGTAACGAAGTAGTCGGAATGCCGGTGCGATGCTTACCCTTGCACGAATACAGCAAAAACTAGGCAACATGATTGAAGCGCTGAGTAGGAAGAAGGTTGATTCGTTGAAGAGCGGCTCCGAATCTACTCCAGCACGGTACACATAGTGGAATTTTGTCTTTTCTAAACCAGTGCAAACCTAGAGCGAGTGTTATGAAAGCATTCCTACAACGAACACAAAACAATTTGACAGTTCATTGGAGCCGTCGCGTATCTTGTCAAAGCCGGCATGTTTATCAACACAAATCAAAAGAGGAATCGTTTCCGTATGAAGCAAAACGCTTAAATTTACTCTTTTCCCACGGCATCCATTACAATTACTACACCCACACAAATGCACTATAACTTAGCCCAATTTTTCGTGGCCGGGCTTTACCGCGTCCGGTTCGGGCGCCGCCGCTTGCGTGGATTTTTGTAGCAAATTTCGACTGAACCACATCGGGCGCGGCTTCTCCATCTCCACAATGCGCTTGCCCTGCCAGAACTCGTCCGGCTGCTCATCCTTCTCGCGATCGTACAGCACTACCACCTCCTTGTCGACCGGCTCCAGCCCGAGCTCCTTCTGAATAGTTTCCTGCATCAGCTCGGTCTCCGTGCGCACCTTCTTGTAGCAGGTAGCTGCGAAACGAAACAAATAGAAAACGATTTAGAAGTGCTTATTTCCACATAGAGCAATGTGGTTACTTACGACACAGCACGCCAACTTCGTGATCATCACCGCACGTCGTGCACGAGCGAAGGTGGGTTTTGGGAACGAAAATTTTCAACTTGTATTCGGGCGACCCGTATTTGCGCTTGTGGCGTTTCTCCACCGTACGGCGATGCTTTGGTACCGCCCATAGTATCCCATCGCCGAGCAGATCGCGCAGGGAAAACGGGCTTCGTGTTGATCCAGCAGTCTGTGCCGGGTGGTCTACCACATGCGCCAACGCCAGAGCACCTTTAGGAGGGAGGAGAATGTTACGTAAAACGCGCACGTTGCCTGCAAGTGTATGTATTTGCCGACGGTGATAATACCTGGAGGGAATCCGTTGTGTCCGAAAATGTAGTTTTCCAGCTCGCGCAGCACCATTCCGAATCGTCTCAGCAGCATGGTGAAGAATTTTACCACCGGTTTGTCTGTAAATTTACCAGTCGCCCACTGACTGAGAGCAATCCGTTTGTTTACACTTTGTTTTGACAGCTTCGCCGGTACGCATGAGGCATTTCCAGTCCGGTGAAAAAAGTCGATGATAGAAACGTTGTTTTTATTATCATTTGTGTGCAGTATGATCTACACGGGCGAATTGTTATTCCGAAGGAATAGATTTACGTTTCTCCGTGTAGTTTTGTGCAAAAAAAAAAGATTTTGAAATGATGTTGTACTATTCCTGAGTGGCACGTATAAAAAAATATCGAAATTATCTCTCCCCAATGTTCCAGAATTGACATATTGTCATTACCTGAGCTGCTGACGTTTTGGACAAAACATAGCACTCTGGCAACGGAAGAAGATGATTTGTTGAAACGAATTTTGCTGGAGAGAAAGTGTTTTGGGTCCCTCGAACATCGCTCGTGTTTTTGTGTGCGTTTGGAAGTGCTTGCAACCAAACCAAAGACGTTGTCCGACCGTATTCGGAAGAAAACGCGATGAGTATAGCCGATACGAGGGACGGCTCGTATCACACACTGGCTGCTTCGCACCAAGCACTCCAGGCAGCTCTGCAAACCCTGAAAGAGCGCTGCCAAACCTTACAGCGACGGATCTCGACGCTCGAGGAAGAGAATGGCACGCTCAGGATGCTGCAAACGGTTCGGCCACCATCAAACGCTATCGATCAATCGCGCGAAAAACGCATTCTCGATCAAACACACGAGCTGGAGCAGTTAAGGACGAGCGTGTCTGAATTAACACATCAGAAGCAGCAGATGGCGGAACAGATCTCAATCGTCGGTACGGAAAACCGACAGCTGTGGTGGCGATTGTCACTGATCGTGAAGGATCACGCCGCACATCGAGACCCACTACCACCGCATGATCCATCCAGCCCCTCAGGGGCAGTCAAGGCACTGCCGGTCAACCATGCGGGTCAAAATTTGATCCGTTCTCGAACCTTCACCAAGCACGCACCGAATCCTAAGCTGCGCGAAAGATTACCACGCGATGGTTCCACCGACGAGGAGCTGATCAATCTGGAAGATATCTCGCTCCTGCACACCTGTGGCTTTCTCGAACACACCGGGGAGGGTGTGGGCACGGGGGACAGTGATGCGCCCGAAGCGAACCCGTACCTGAGTCTCTGCACGGAGCTGCTGCTCGACACACAACAGGAATTGGCGCTCCAACAGCAGCTGATGAAGCAAATCTACAAGCAACTGAAGACGGGTAAGCCTTTGTACA